>JBBPRF010000003.1:0-281139 GCA_038092875.1 Lanmaoa pseudosensibilis | reverse complement strand
CACCATCTTGCTTTCGGTGCTAGACCAGATGTATCATTCCCCCGCCGTTCTCGAACCAGGGTTCGATTCAACGGCTGCTCTGGCGAACCTGTACAACACTCGCGGCCTCATCCCTCATGCAGTGGGGACGTCCTTCCAGACCCAGTTTGGTCACTTGTATGGATACGGGGCAACATACTATTCCTATTTATTCGACCGCGCGATCGCATCCCACGTCTGGCGAAAGGTTTTCTCGATCGAGCCACTGAATCGCGAATTGGGAGAAAAGTACAAAGCAGAGATTCTGCGATACGGCGGTGGGAAGGACCCTTGGCAGATGCTGGGTGCGTTGCTAGATGCACCATGTCTTCAGGTAGGCGACGAGGAGGCGATGCGAGAAGTTGGGAGATGGCGGGTAGAGGATGGGCCCGTGTCAGAGCGACACTAGTTCGCTACCGATTTTTTTGAATCTGTAACTGAATGGAGACATGTTGCGTCGGCACTGAGTACTTTCAACGTCTTTGATATTCCAAGGGGCAAATGTGGTGAGCAACTATACACGGAGCAGTATTGATAACTCAGAAGGACATGAATGATATGCGATCGTGAACACAAACCGTAAAAAATGCGAGGGAAATGTGAGGGAAAAATACATATTTGAATAATAATATGTGAACTAGTGCTGGATACGAGATATTTATCTTGGTGACAGTCAATACACCTTTTTTGGTTGATAGACAGAAGGTCTACTCACATTACGATACCTTCTGACTGCAATTCTTGCTCCATCCGCCGAACTGCCTCTTGCATGGCATGTAATTGGTGCAGTTTTGCTTGTTTCGATGCGAAATCTCCTTGAGAATTGATAATGGGTATAACATGAGGTAACTGTAGCATACAGAGATCGATCTCTGGTAAAGGTGGAGAGTCGACGGGGTATTGGGGGAATGTGGAGTAGACGGTGGATTGATAAGCGCCTGAGCCATTGAGAAGTGACGTCCAATCTGATATGTCAGGTATCGATGAATCGAGAGAGGCCGTGTAGGAAACCCCAGTTACATCGGGTGGAGGCACTCTCTCCGGGGGAGTGACAAATGTATCACCCCCAATGGATTGTAGTAGACTATCAATATCAAGGTCGGATAAATCGG
This sequence comes from Lanmaoa pseudosensibilis, assembly GCA_038092875.1. Classification (NCBI taxonomy): domain Eukaryota; kingdom Fungi; phylum Basidiomycota; class Agaricomycetes; order Boletales; family Boletaceae; genus Lanmaoa; species Lanmaoa pseudosensibilis. The sequence goes on along the minus strand of JBBPRF010000003.1, from coordinate 280,009 downwards.
CTGATGCGGATATTTGAGTGTTTTCCATTGCTAGAAATTTCAAACATCAGTTACAGCATAACGTAGATGAATGTAGACACTCACGAGCAGGAGGGCACTCCGGTATGCGTTTCGGAATTCCGGGGATGCTGTAATCTCTGAATAGTTCCACTTCCCACGACGCGGAAAAATCGGGCTCGGTGGCGTCAACCGGAGGTGGAATAGCGAACAAATCGTCAAAACTAGTATTGAACCAATCATCAATGGAATATTCATTTTCCACGTTAAAACGAGGTAGAGGATCCGATACGATGTGGAGACGGGGAGCAGGCATTGAGCCACGCGAACGCTTCGGTATCCCAGTAGTGTCCGCGTCAGAAAGACGTCGCTTGCGAGATGGTAACACTTTATTCGTCTCAGGCTGTGTGGAATACACGGTGGAAAGTTCCGGAGAACCATGGTTCAATGGTTCGTCAATACTATCTGTGCTTGAGGGTGGAGAAGGGAGGTACGTCCGAGATGTCACGGAAGCGCTGCGGACAGGGAATTATGAGCGCCGCTTTGTGGCAAGAACCAGAGAACACACCGTAAACGTTTGGTGGGCCTCCTGGCAGTGGAGGACGGCTGGTTAGGTGACTCTGTTGATGACCGGCGGCGTTTGGTGCCGGCAATGATTGGAGGTGCAACATCCTCCTCTTCTTCGCTCTCGTCCATTGGAGAGTCATCAAGGGCGGGTACAGGGGACGCTGGAATGGATCGATCAGGAGAGGGATATGAATCTCGAGCCGCCTGCATAAGTTCTTCTTGTTAGTTACATGAGAACTTCTTCGTGTTTCAATCTCTCGCACCTGCACGAGGTTCGCTTGCTCGACTTGGCGGCATTTTCCAACCTGAACAGACTCCCTATCTTCCTCCGTCATATCCTTTACTAAAGCGTCGAGATCCCCCGCGAACGCACTCCTAGTGAAGGTCGATGAATAGAGGCCCTCTGCTGCTACCTTCATTGCGACGAAGGAGTGAGTGAGTTCAGGAGACAGCGTGCGCTGCGGATCCTCTTCCACCAGCGCGCGGCGAGCTGCGTCGATCATATCGGCCCTACAGTTGGAGAAACGCTCACGGCACAGAGTCGTCCAACCAATCCGCCGACGAGTGTTGATGAACCAGGAGTTGATAGAAGAGACCTGGCAGGACGAAGCGGCCGCGATCCGAGCCTTGACTTCTGCGGTGGGATAAGGATTATGCAAGTTATCCACCAACCATTGATGAGCAGCGGCAAGAAACGGAGGAGATGAGCTCTCCACGTTGGGAATCGGCGTGCTGGAATATGAGCGGGAACGAGGAACATTTCCATTGTCCGGCTGCAAGGATTTAGGATCTGCGTTTATATCCAGGGTGGCCATTTGATGAAGCATAGCATCACAGTCGCTCTGTAATAAGGCTGTAGAAGATTCTTCCCGGCGTCTTATATCGAGGAAACAGTTTGCAAGGTTTGCAATGCGGGAAGCGACAGAGTGGGCGAGAGATAATGTTTCGTTGCCGACGCTCCCGGTCTTCGATGCAGTTTGCAAGGCATCTGAAAGTGTGGACAACGTCTGACGGTATGATGCGAGCATTGTTGTACCACTCTCCAAGGCAGTCAGGAAGTCGCTCTCGGCGAAGTAAAGCCTTTGCGATAAGTCGACGTCGTGCATCGTTTGCGAGCTCAGTGAGAGAGAGTAACGCTCGCCTCGAGCAGCGTCACGGTTGTTTACAACGCTAGACAATGCGGACATTAAATTACATGGATGATGTAAACACAAAGGGCATCAATACTTTGTTGCCTGCATACTTACCAGTATCATCCCTTCGATTTCGTTTCACCTACGCGCCAGTATCTTTCCATGGATCTCATATCAGAGGATGCATATACTGCTGAACTACAGACCGCTCTGCGCATCGCGCATGCTTTGAGAGACGCGGCTGGAGTTTCCCATCAACCCAGCCATTCTCCCATCACCAACAGTCCCCGCATCGTGATCGATTCGATCAACTTGCCGAGCCCACATTCACTGTTACCTTCGCTTCTCGAGGCAGGTTTCCGTCATGAAATTGCCGCTGCAATCAGTCAAACATATCAACTACGTGCGGAGGAACTTAGACGACGCATCCACAAGTCCATCGTCACGGCATGTCGCGAACTAGCGGAACTTCCAGTGGTCGCTTTGGCATCGCATCCAGACCTATTGATGAGAAAGGTCGTAGTGACTTTCACGGAACTGTACTTGCGCCGTCTAGAGCAATGGAAAAGGGAGATCGTTCAACGTGTCAAGCAAGCCCAGAAGCCGCCGACCAAGGCAACCTTAAGGAATTCTCGTAATTTTAACCAGGTCAGTGTTCCTATCATATGGTCGTACTTTTTCTCATATACTCTGCAGGAATACGTTCCACTATTGGAGCACTTTTTCGAGGAAAACCCCTTCCCAACACACGCAGACAAAATCTTCCTCGCTAAGAAATCGAATATGCAGTACAAGCAAATTCATGTGTGGGTGAGAGCTTCATCCGCGTAATCGTTGTCTCCGCTGTTGACTGACATTCACCATATCCAGTTTCAGAACCGCCGCAATCGCACCAAAAAGGAGGGCAAAACATTGAGAAAGAAGCCGACATACGAGGGCACAACGAAGCCACTGGACAAACTATACGAGCGCATGAGGGGTCATATGGTCGACTCTGATTCTCAAGCTCCCTCCAAAGCGGGTTCATCGGAGAGAACAACTGAGGTAGGTTCTGGCTCATCTACCCTACAAGATCAGTGTTTTCATTTCTTGGTAGATAGAAGCCGTACAGAATAACACGTCGAAGGATGCGTTCGCTTCATTTCCACCACCATATGCCTTTCCGTCGCCTTATCCACCTACCTGCCATTACGACCCATTTCCCTGTAAAGGCGGCCCTGTTTGTTTCAGCAAGCCAGATTGGAGACGTGTACCGTATGAGAAACCCCCTCTTCCGCTCTCGACCAACATCAGCGACTTGGTCGAGAGATTTTCTCATTTAAATGTTCGAGATGAAACACGCTTTAAGGGATCTCCCAAGCTGCAGTCACATGCTGCGACAGCTGCCATCACTGTCATACCGTCTCGTGCACCTCATCCATCCCTGATAGTCTCCAAATATCTCCGACCAACAAATATCGTTCAGCTTCATCCGTCAGTCCGCGCGTCTGTCTCCCGTTTGAAAGTTTTCCAAAGTCCCAGCCCTACCTCAAAACTCGTTACATTGGTGCCCCTCTCGGTCCCACCCAACAAGAGCGAGCTTCTTGGGAAGCGGAAGACCGCCCCGTTACCGAAACGTTTTCCTGGCCGAACGCAGAACACTCGCCGAGATACCACACCGTCAGAGAGCTCCTCGACGTCCTTCTCACCTCCCATGTTCTCTACGGACTCTGAGAGTCGTAGTTGTTCCTTTTCAAGTGTCAGTTCATTGTCCACGCCGTCAAGCATTCAAGGATTACCCCACTCGTTCGGGTCACCATGTCGCTCGTCCTTTGACAGCCCAATTCATCTCCGTAATTTGGGAGATATGGTAGCGATCTTGCCGTCATCCGTTTCGTGACCAGCGCGTGATGGACTCTTTGCTGTCGACTTCAGCGTGGTAAACGCCTCGCACTCGCGTTTCCGGTTATAATCCCCTCCACCTCCGGCTGCATAGGGTAGGGAGACCGAAATACAAGGGCCACGCCCGGCACGCGAATTTCACTGGAATTGCGCAAGCTGCGAACCGCTCGCGATGGTTGGCACCTGTCGTGGCACCAGTAGGCGAGCAATCAGTGGGATCTTAGGGGGGCATGGATGTCGCCTACTTCCGCGCCCCTGTGTCATGGCATATATGACATCCGCCTGAGCTTTACTTCATTCCTGATAATGCAATTTATGTTTTTTGTGCTTCTTGTTACCTAGCGTGCCGACGTTATGTGTGCAATAACTCCGGGATGGTTGCACAGCGAATACCCGGTACGGTACGTTGGTCTATCGAATCATGTACCTCGGACTTGGTTGGGCATTTTGTAATCAGACATAGCACTATCACACCACGACATCGATGTCAGAAACTAGAAGTGAGCGCGCAAAGTGATCATGATGGAATACAAACGAGTAACGAGCGAAATAGGCAGTGATAAAGATATACGATACAAGGGTGATGCTCAACTGGCTATTGCACAATTATGTAAAGACATGGCAGCGAAACAACGAAAACTCACAGTCGATGTCCCGAGAACAACACCCAGGTTAAGTAGTTCACGAAGCGACCGTAGTCCAATGAGGTAGTTGTAGAATAGAGAGATCGATCTCGGGAAGAGTAGAATTGACATAGGATTGAGGAAATATGGGATTGCTAGTAGGTTCAGAAGGGTCTTCGTTGAGAAGTGCAGTCCAATCAATGGTCTGTGACAGATCCGGCAGTAGGGGCAAGCCTTGGGGTACAGAGTTAGGGACTGAAGCCATTGTGGGCAGATGCATTATCTCCAGAGGTGCGACAAATCCGTCACTTTCAAGAGATTGTAAAAGGTTGTCAAGTGCGGTCAGATCAGTGGATGACGATATTTGGTTGTCTTGAATGGCTAGCAAGATGTCGAACATTGGCTACAGCATTCCGGAAGAAAGACACGGACTCACGAGGGGTAAGAGCCTTCTGTGGATTTTCAGGTATAATGTAGTTGTTAAATAGTTCAACTTCCCACTGCGCCGAAAGGTCGGGTTCGGCGACGTCAACTGGCGGTGGGAGGGCGAATAGAGCATCAAAATCAAAATTGGTTTTAAACCATTCATCGATGGAATAATCACTTTCCAACGTGGAAAGTGGGAGAGGATCCGAAACGGCATGGAGGCGTGGTCCGGTCATCGAATCTCGGCGGCGTTTTGGCAACCTAACGGTGTCCATATCGGACAGACGTCGTTTACGTCTTTTGGAATCTGTAAAACTCTGGGTGATTGGAACAAACTGCGACATTCAACCACAAGCATCATTTTCTGTGCTTGTCGACGGGGATGGCAGACAAAGGTTGTGTGATGAAGAAGAGAAGCTGGGGTAGGGCAACAAGAGGATTAGGGAATGGAAAGACAATGAGAACAGCAACGTACCGCGGACACTTCACGGACCCAGTCGCTACCCTGGAGCTAGTGACGTTCACTGGCTTTGAAAGTGACAAACGCTGTTTACGACCAGCTAACAATGGTGGTAATATCTTCACTCTCATCTGTGAGAGAGCTGTTGAGACCGGGCACTGGTGAGGAGGAACGCGAGAGGTCACGCGAGAGGTCGGGTGAGGGATAGCAGATCTCCCCCGTCAAGTTCCTCTGAGATGATATGTCTAGCGTGCGTGTTGATTGCATCCGCGTATACTCTTCGCGCTCTTTCAAGCACTCTATTTTTCCGGTCTCACCCTGCCTGCCATCCCTTTCCAATATTTCGTCTTCAGCCAGCATGTCCTGTATAACACTATCGAGTTCTCCAACAAGAGCACTCTTCGTAGAAGTCGCATAAAGCCCTTCTGCCGTGACTTTCATGGCCACAAAAGTATGGGTGATTTCGGAGCCCAACTGGTGATTTGGATCTCCCATCACCAGCACGCGGTACGCAGCATCCACAGCGTCTGCTCGGCAATTACTGAAGAAATCGCGACACAACGCTGTCCAGCCCATTCGCCGTCGTGCATTAGCGAACCATGAGCTGACCGCGGAGACGGGATAATTGTGTCGCTGAGCTAGGGATGCTTTGAATTCCGATGAGGGATAGGGATTTGCGACGTTCTCCAGGAGCCTAGAATACGCTTCAGGGATGAAAGAAGAGGTGGTATGGAAGGAGGGAGGTAAGTATGTATTTGGGTTGAGGATGGGAAATGAAGGGCGAGGTGCGGAAGATAGGCTGAGGCAACAATCCACGAGTGTCGAGACCCGAGCCACTACGTCGTCCGCGATAGCAAGTGTAGTGCTGCTGATGAGTCTTCGAAAACTGATGCTTGAGAGATCTCGTCCAAGAGTGACGTCCATAAGCCGCAACCCCGCAAGCTCCCCGTCCCCGGTCAGCATTGCAGATACGAGATCTTCTTGTAATACGTCCCTTGATTGTGCTCCATATTTTATTATACCTAGGAGAAATCCCTCAGTGTATCAATGTGGGATTTTGAACTTATACATATAGAAGCATTGCTCTGACGCATCCACTCTGCTCAGATATCCCCGCTTCAATGATAACGTATTTACCAGCTTCGGGAACGTCACGGTCTAAGGACAATGCGGAGTTTAGAAGAGTGGTACAAATAGTCATCAACAAACCATGGTGATAGATCCCAAGTTAATGCTTGTACTCGGAAGCAGCTTGCGCAGATTGTATACGTTCACCAGCATGATTAATATCGAGGACCAGTCGTTTTCTGTCAATACTGTTCTTGCGCGCGTTTTAACTCGTTCAGATCAATACCTCAACACCCGTCCCGAACCCACTTGCTCCCCATCTACGCCTGCACGCTACATCCATGTCGACCTTCCTGAACCACCCGCTCTACTTCCCGCTTTGGTCTCGGCAGGTGCAAGACCGGAAGTTGCTCAGGCAATGCAAGCGGCATACCATCAACGAGCCTGCGAATTTCGTGAACAGGCTCTGGCTACTATATCCCGTGCTTGCTCAAAGCCCGCGCAGATTCCCTCTACGTGCTCGTATACCTCCGATGAAACTATTATAACGGCTTTCAAGAAAATGTATCTTAAGAAGCTGAATATGTGGATCACTGAAGGTGTTGCATTACTCCAAGAAAAAGGGCCTTCCGTTCTCCGTTGCCGGGAAGATAACGAAAGTGCCGCGGCGAAGATTCCCAAGACATTCAATCACGCGAGTACTAATTAAATTTGTGTTGATATACTAGCTGATTAACTGTGATCTGTAGCAATATGTTCCTCTATTGGAACATTTCTTTGAGGAGAATCCTTTCCCTACCCATGCGGATAAAGTCTTTCTCGCCAAAAAGTCTAATATGACCTACCGACAGATTCATGTCTGGGTATGTATTCATTCTTGTACAAAGAGTTTCCGTGCAAATCCACCTCGCTCAGTTCCAAAATCGGCGAAATCGCACGAAAAAGGCTTTACACAAGAAGCCAGTTTCAGAGGGAGCCACTATCCCGCTTGACACACTGATGCATAAAATGGGGAAGTTTGCTGTCCTGCCGGCCACCAAGTCAGATACGCCCCCTAGCCGTCAAAGAACACCAGTAGGTTCTTCACCTTCTTTTGTTGTACTGACGACTGATCTCCCTAAAGGTCTCTTCTTCCACTGAGGTACACAATGTTCTTGGTGGTGTTGCTCCCCTTCATGCATTTCCTACGATCTACCCGCCGAGTTGCGAATATGACCCTTTCCCGAGTGTTCCCACCTTTGTCACTCCTGAATGGCCCAGGCGATCCGTCCTCTCATCCGAACGGCCGCGTCAGTCAGTCATGGGCGTTGACGAGCTTACCGATAAATTCTCTCAATTAAATGTGTGGGACGATTCTCTCTCCCGATCCCGAAGAAAGGCAGGGAAGGTGATACGTGATGGTTCTGCAGCCACGTCTGCCATCACTGTCATGCCCTCTCCTGCTCCGCACCCGGCTTGCATACGTGCAACTGCTGTTGTGTCTGCTCCCCCTCGAATCACCTTCCAGCCAATACCGGCGGCCGCATCTACCTTGCATGTATTTAGAGCACCCAGCCCTAATTCGCCAATGACGACACTCATTCCAACACTCGCTCACCGACGCAAAGTTGCCCCGCTACCAAAACGAATCCCTTCCAGGCCACCCTTCACCCTCGACCGGCAGATCTCCGGAAATTCGATGAGTTCTCCGTCGCTTACTTCATCCTCAAGATCATCGTCGCTTGGCTCCGAAGCTTCAATGCAAGATAGCAGGTTTACCTATAATTGGTCGTCAGGTTCATCTTCCACTGTTACAACACCGGAGACATCACCCTCCCCACTGTCTCGTCCGCCATGACTTGAGTCTCACAACTTCAAGTGACCGACTCTATCAGTCACCAATCTGGGAGATGCGACTCGCTGCCACATGAATATGACGAATTATGGGGTCTAGTCCTTGTTTGGACCTGCGGCGACAACATCCACTGCCCTGCGAACTTCACAGCAAGGACTTCGCTGGGGTGCTGACATGGCACGTCGTGCCTCACGACCACCTGGCTGTAATGTTCTCTCTACCTTGTTCTCCTACCTCTCCGAGGTCTCTTTTGCGCTTGATCTGCTCTGCTATAGCTATTAGACAGTCCTTTATGTCGATATATGCATCACATCACAGCTCACACGCATTATAGAATTGTGGGGTTACAGAAACACAGATTCATCATCCGAGGCAAGCTTACTAGCATATTGATTTGTAGTTCTCACTATGTACTTCACCCCAAACGACTTTTGAGCAACTACAGATGGGAGTCAGTGGTAAACCTAACATCTACCCAAACGACCTCGAAGAAATTGTGGCAGAATGAGAATGCAGGACTCACTTGCTGCCACATACTTCATTACTATCATGTCTCACATCTAGCCCTAATCTAGCCAACGAAAGTCGTCTCTTCCCTGGCACTGGGTTACTGTTCCCTATCGTTCGGTCATCGCAGCCGACTTTCATTGGGTGCATGGCATCATCCTTCCTATTTCGGCACCCCCACTCAGAAAACGTCGATTCTCCTCTGATGCCAAAACGCTATTCTTGTCAATCTCCCCCCCCCGTGTCGCATTGTGACACCAGCTACGTCGGATGTATCGCCTTCCACACCGTCGCCTTGTTCCTCCTTGCGTTCCTTATCGGACTCTTTCGATTTCGGAAGTGGGACGTCTGTCCAGCCCACTAGGAACTCCCGTCGAGTCCATAGACTTTGTCCAGCCCAAATCCTTACGACCCTCTCGATCCTCGGTGCGGGACCATGAACAGGCCTATGTCACCACGTCGAAAACCACGGTGATACATTGCTCAGGACATCTGGCTGCTTCTACCGACTTAAACATTTTTTCGCTGACTTGGGCCTCGTGGCTACAGCGACCTTTGAAAGCCGGATAACACTCCCTGGATGTCTACCGACGCAGGCTAGACTGTCATGATATACGACTGCTCTTCTCGGGTTCAGTCTTCTTTACCGGGCTGCCTGGATTTCGTTTCTGCGGCCGCTGCTGGATTTTCCACTGCCACGCTTTGCTGCAGTCACGTATACTGCCAGAGCATGCACAATAGTGGGGACACAACTTTGTGTCATTTACCAATTCGATTAATGTGGGTTGTTGATGCACAGCGACACTCTTGGTATCTACCACTTACTACTAATATACTATATGCAAGATTTCATCGTACTGTTTCCTTTGACCCATCTCATGTGTGCTCTTGAGCTTACTTTGAAGACGACTCGCGCCGACGATCACTCGCGTTGCTCGCTTTATATCATAGATGTAGTATTTGGGTTTCAATTTCAAGCCGTAGTACTTGTAAAGTCATTTGACTAGGACTCCATGCTACTACCAGTCCATTTTCACAGGGGAAGCAGAAATTAGTATACATTGAATATCAGAACAACGCGTCACGCAAATCGGCTCTTGAGCAACTATACGGAGTCCATCAAAACGAGGAACCAAAAAAAGGTAGTACGCGCTTACTGTTTTGCCAACATCGAGCATGCCGAGTCCCCCGCTGTTAGACCCTCCAATGAAACCCGAAAGTTGCTTCTGCGCCACAAGCTTTGCGAGAGTCATCGCAGCACCATTCATCATGCTTTGCTTCTCTTCACCACCTCCCCCGACAAAGGACTTCCCCGCCTGTTTCATGACTAGGCCCATGAGCTGGTTTCCTCCGCCTTCACCCAGGCCACCTGACACGAGGGAGCCGATGTCAACTCCGGATTTCGAGCTGACGGAAGTGAATGCCTATTCAATATATTAGCCAAGGGCACGGAACCACGCTTGATGCCGCACGCTGATGATCATGGGGCCATACTTGGACAAATCACCCTCGTCCACCTGCTCCTGGTGCTGTCGCTATAGGAGGATGCGTTTAGATTGGCCTCATATCAGACAAGGAATCGTCCATACAGGATTACTGTGGACGTGTTGAATGGCTTTCGCAATATATCCTTTGTCATCTTCGTCGACGTCGTCTGCGTGGGACAACACCTCCTGTGTATCGACTATGGGTATCGTCGTCATCGGCTGCGATCCTTGAGGTGAAGCTACTCACAACCGCCCTGTGGTTGCTGGCTGTGGTGAGGGGAATTGTATTCGCGACCGCCAGTCTTGTGAACGGTACCTAATCGTCGTTCATCGTCGATGATCGATCAGCTGATGCAAACTATAAGTAGGGACTTACGAGGCTGGGGCTCGGACTCTCCACCCGTAGCTGCAGAGATAACTTGCTCGGCGAGACCGAAAAGAGACGACTAGACACAAGTCAACCAGCGCGGAGCGGGCGGGAGTCTTCACTCACCATATCAGTGAGATGAAACTTGATCAAGGCAGCCGAACAATGTCATGGACATCCGTTATTATAGTGCCAGCGCGCACTGCATGGTGTTCCATTCTGGGGTGACATGGTGACAGCTGACCTAGAATAGCCAAGCTACTTTCAGCTTCAACGTGATTTTATTTACCTGAAGTCAGATGCGACCAACACGCTCAATCCAGCTAGTGCATGTTCACATATGCGACGTAGAAGAAAGGGGTGATTAAATGGCGCCACAAATCGAACCCGGAACAAGAACGCGGCAGGTGGCGCCCAAGGTCAGAAGAAAGACCATTCTTGTGTACCCCTCTCTGCAGGGTAGTGAAGGGGAATGAAATCAAGAAAGAGCCCGAGATCGTGCTGATACCGATTGGCGAAATCCTCGATAGAATCGACCCAGACTCTTCTCCCCATTCCCTTGCCCACATACCTGAACCACTGAAGCCGCCTTCTCTGTGGTTTCTTTTCACATCCGTCGGCCGTGCGGTCTAAAACATCGGTGCTTCGACTCGGGCATGTGCGGCCGCTGTCTAGTACGGCACACCCCGCCTGGTAGGATTTAGAAAACCAGGTCAGCTTTGGGAAGTTCACAAACGTCGAAGGAAGTGGTTCCCAGGTGTTGGTACAGAGCTTTACGATGTTAGGCGTGACGATGAAGATACAGGAATTGATTGTTTTACTCGCGTTATTTGATCTCGTGGAACCGTATATCCTCGTCGCCAGACCGGTAGACTTTCAAAGCTCAAAGGCGTCACAGAAAAATGCCTGGGGCAGGCTTTGGAGATCAACGGGTTCTGTAAACGCATTCCGGGGATGTAAAGTGTATGCCATCTGCGACAGAAATGAACTGGATAACAGTGAAAGTTACAGTGAAAATGTTCTTGGAGACGATGATGAGAGTTGGTATCATGGCGTTAAGCTAACGAGAAATCAAGAAAACGAACATAAGACATCCAAGAGAGTACATGTAAATAGAACACAGTGCGATTCATGCCCGTTCTTCCCAAGACCCTATCTTCATAAATTTTGTAAGAACCTTTTCAGATCCTCGCTTAAAGGTTTCAACACCACGAGCGGGATCCCATACGCGGGATCCTTTGCGTATATGGGAGAGGGGCGGGCCACCAGCTTCATCTGCCAGCGTGGTTGGTGTCTTGTGGTCGCGTGAGTTAGAGGGCAACAGCGAATGATGAGAATCGAGTGTGGGCTGAGATAACGAAGAGGAAGTTGAAACATGTGTTGCCGGAGCAGTGAGGGGACTGGTGGTTCCTGTAGATATCGACCAGTTACGCCTTAACCGCTTGTTCATCAAGATCAACTTTTCGGCCACCTCGGTCACGGGTACGAATGTCGTGACCTGGATACCCTCCTCACGTAGTTCCCTAGGGTCCGTTTGCACGCCGATCGAACGGTACTTCAGAGTACGCTTCACCATCCCGATACTGGAGCTCCGCGTTCGCGATCTCATCACTGTTTCTTCCGCGGAGTCCACCTCATCCTCAACATCTCCATCTTGACTGCTGGTCTCGACCCCGTCTAGTTCCTTCTCGAGACCGAGAGGACTTGAAGAGGGTATGAACCACGGAACCTTGTCAGCATATCTCCGTGGGAGAGGACCGTCCGGTGGATGATGTGACTGGAGTGATGGCGGAAAGCCGACTAAGGGAGATGGCATAGGTGAACGGAAAGCAGCCTTCCTTTCTGGGGTAGCAGAAACAGGAAGATGGGGGAGAGCAGTCAATGGTAACCCTTCACCAGGAAACACCCGCACCGGAGCGTGACGTGGTCGTTCTTCCCAGGGAAAGACGCGCTTCACCTTTGTGGCATCCGGAGTTGGAGACCCATTTTCCTCCCCAATAATGTTGCGATATTGGCCTTGGCGGCGCAACATCTCTGGAGCGGCAGGCACAGAAGACGGACTGAAGAATGTATTGGGACTCGGCTGTGGCTTGGAGGGACTGGGCTCCATCGTAGTCAACGATGTTTCAGAAGACGAAGGTGAAATCGATGACCAATTCCGGTCGACATCCCATACTTTGGGGAAGTAGGTGTCCGTTGAAGCAGGCGTAACAACATTTGGAGGTGTCTCGACAGCAGAGTTCCACATCAGAGGCGTTAGAGACGAGTCTGCCCCTCCTGATTCTGGCTGTTGTGATCGAATCGGAACAGTCTGAGCTCCCGCTTCTCGAGTATTGCGAGAATGTTTATATGGGGTGGGGACATAGCGGAGAGGCGTAGGAGGAAGAGATATCAGCCGTGCATAGGGAGCAGGTGGAATTTCATTGACTTCTGGAGTAGGTAGTGTCGTCCATCTGACGGGAGAGCCTGATGGCAGTGACAGAATTTGTCCAGGAGGTGTAGATGGCTCTGGCGTGGTTGTGGAGGGTTCTGCTGAGACCGGGGTAGATTCGGGTGTTTCCGTGCCGTCTTTCGGCGCCTGTACCTGCATCCTTTCCGCACGCGTTCGAGGGCGGATGAGATCAAAACGCCCCTCAAGGGGCATGGACCGATATTCACCCTCACCATAGGCCCGAGGCGCCGCTATTCCCGACGCCCCCATACCTTCGAGTGCCGCGCGACGTAACTCTTCAAGCCCCAGTGCCCCGCCTGCGACTACGGCACGACGAAGGTCTTCTTCATTCCATGCAGAAGTATATCTGGTAGGTTGAAAAACAGGTTCGACGGCCTGCGACCGATAATGTTGATCGTATATGCTGTACCAACGGTCAACAAGTGAACCGTAGTCGTATGCACGCTGCTGAGCAGGAGCGGTTTCGGTAGAAGACTCCACGGCCATGTCGGTGGATTGTGCAGAAGAGCCCGGCGCACGGTAAGGAATTGAGTGCCAAGGTTTATGAGGGCCTATGAAGTGGATGACTGATATTTGAGACCCAAAGCGCTGATATGCCGGGGCGTAGCTAAAGCGATATATTCAGATGACCATTAAAACAGCAAGGCGCAATTGACTGACGTATAGATAGCTGTTGGTGTGGTGTTGTACGTGAAGCTGAGTCTGCTCCAATTGTTGCCTCTCCACTCGTTCAGAAGACCCTGATCTGCGCCATCCCAGGTACCTTTGGTGTTCAAGAGTTCCCGAAGCTCCTCGAACTTGTCCTCTCCGGGTGACAACACGATCACACCGGAGTTGAATATATCTGGCCATCCGACGTCCGGGACGGCAGAGAACTCGTGATCGAGATGGAAGAGGTGGGATAGAGGGCGGAGAGGAAGCACATCCGCATCTAGAAATATTACTTTGGAATATTGCGTGAGACGGAAGACATGCAATTTTGTCAGGGCCGTATCTAGGTCCGGGCGCCCTAAAGCACCAGAAGAGCAACGTTAGATTTGTGACTAGAATGTCAAGAGAGTGATAAGACAGCAGGAAACAACGTTGCATGGGCCCATGCTCTGGATGTGGGGAAAAAGCAAGCAGACACACGTGGTGACTGAATTGATGCTCCACGCGGAAGTGGTCGATGACGCCCCCTTGCGTGATGTATAAAACAAGGGAAGACCACGCACCAAGTAAAGTCAGGGATTCGGTATCAGGTGGAACGATTATTTCGACACCGACGACCACGTTGAACGCCTTCCTGAGGAGCTTAATGGTGGTGACATCGACGGTCTCTGGTGTAACCAGACACACGGTCTCATATTCGACTGTTTGATCTGATGGGAGGGAACGATGGACATCTTTCAATGCGGCAGCGATGGTGAGTGCGCCTGGGAGATAGGCATCGGAAGTGAGTAGCGTCACGAAAGCATAACGAATGGACATGGTAGGTCGAGGAAGAAGAAGCGACCTGTAAAGAAATATAAGTTAGAATAAAAGGGCGAGAGAGAATGAGACGTTGCCAGCAATCGCATTAATGTCGACCCCAAACATATTCCAGGTATCCAGAGCAAACACGCGTCAACTCGGGTTGATATACCAAATCAGGTTTATCATCCTCCGAACGTTCTTTCTTGGGTAATCAGAGTCGACTGTAATTACCAGCAAACATCGAAAGTAATATCCATGCTAGACATCTCGCTCAGCTTTAACCGTACGCACCCGTTCCACAACCCTGAAAAGAATGCAATCTGCTGAAATCATGAGCCAGAAGCAGTCAGAGGGGTTGCCGAGTTCAGTAAGCAGACAAAGAGCTTCACCTTCGTGTTGATTTCTTATCCTTCCTCAGTTGAGGTCGCCATCCATGCTATCCTTTACGCTCGCCAGATATACCCACCAGATCTATTTGTGAGAAGAAAGAAGTATGATATGCCGGTGTTTCAGTCCCGTCACCCTGCTCTTAATGAATACATCTCTGGCGCAGTCAAGGCCATCGCTGATGAGCTCGCTTTGGTGAGTAAGCAACTTAAACTTCGCTGCTAACAAAGCACCTCTGGCTTACCCCGCACAGGGAAACATCCAGAAGGTGGTAGTCGCGATAAAAGACAAGGACCAAGTTGCCCTTGAACGATTTATTTTTTCTGTACAAAACATGATAGAAGTCGAGGCTTACAACAGGGACGTCAGGTAAGGCCGACCAGTATCCCATGGATCGAGTTGACCCTTGCTTCATGCAAGCGTCCAAGAAGCGATGTCGTCTGCGACTCTCAGTCGATATTTCCGCGCATTTCTAGTCAAGCTAAGCATGATCGAGTCCCAGCTAGGCGTGCTTGAGCCCCAAGGTAGTTGCCTCGCACTATCAACTCAAGTAATCTATGCCTACTATGTCACAGACGAAGCCTCATTTGCAATCCTCTTGGAGCTTCATGATGACAAGGAGGCCCCGGTTGGACCTCAGGATGAGGTGCATCAAGACCCACCCCCATGGGTGCCCGCCGACAAGCAATATACTACCGCAGCGACAACGGACGATGCCCAGCTTCATCTCCTGCGCGCTGTTGAAACGGGCATAATCAATGTGAGTCTCATGGTACTCACCCGCGGTGATTCCTTCCTTGACGAATGTCTCAGCTCTCTCTCGCTGTACAGGAATCAGAAGAGAAACTTAGAAAGCTGAAAAAGCCACCCAAGAGAAATGATTCTGATCAAAAAGGGGAAGAAAGCGAGAAACCTGCGTAAATCAGAAATCGCTCTCCCTGTATGTTGATGACGACCGTCGACTGAACCTTGAAGTTTGAAGCACTAACTTAAATGCGGATGACCAATGGAGTCCATGCAAAAGTATACCAGCGACCTGTGCAGCAGTAAAAGAAACATGATAGATCAGTACTAAACGTCCACTCGTATACGTTGGATAATAGGTATAATTCGCTCCCACTCTTCCATCGCCTACAAATGCCGAAGTCAGCCCAACATAAAAAGGATATGAGATGTCTTACAGATTGATAGAATTCAATCTCCCCGTCAGCAAGGTTGCTCAGCATTTCTTTCATCTCCGCTTCCTTCGAATACTGGAAAATAGTTTGTTCCCTCAGCGTCTCATCGCTGAAGGCATCAGAAGTTTCATGCGCAGTGGTAACCGCGTCCTGGAGCTAAATTTCATGGCAATTTTAAAACCTCGAAGTGGGAGGAAGAAACTAAATACCTCTTTGATTTTGAGGTCCAATTTCCGCATCTTCTCCACTCGACTTCGGTCGTCATCTGCACCACGAATCGCGTCTACCTTGTCCTTAAGGTAAGCGCTCAGTCCTAATCCCGTGCTTGCTGCATGGCCAGATATCACCGCCGACAGGCGGTCGCGTTCGAGCGTAACACCGGACAAGTAGTCAGAAAGTTCCTCAAAATCGAGCTGCTTCTGATCTCGGAGCTTCAAAACAGCTCGATTGGCATGGGAATAAGTAAGGAGCGAGTGAAGATGTACGAGAAATGGATCAGTGGTCGTCTGTGTCTG
This sequence comes from Lanmaoa pseudosensibilis, assembly GCA_038092875.1. Classification (NCBI taxonomy): domain Eukaryota; kingdom Fungi; phylum Basidiomycota; class Agaricomycetes; order Boletales; family Boletaceae; genus Lanmaoa; species Lanmaoa pseudosensibilis. Next base: position 263,672 of record JBBPRF010000003.1, on the reverse strand, counting down.
GCAAGGAAGTGTTGTCATGGCGGAGGCTGAAGGGCGTATGAGAAGACTGATACCTTGTGACGAAGGAGCGCGGAAAACTCGAGGAGGGTGTTCGAGAAGTGATTGAGCGGGTCTGTAATTCCTGACTCCAGAAATCCAAGGCCCTGAACGGCGACAGCGAGATCGTGATAGTCGGCCGTAAGGTCTTCACAGGATTCCAGTTTGCCTCTCGTTTAGCCTCAGAATTCTCGATGAAGAATGCAAACCCCACCAACTTACCATTCGTCCGCCCACGGATACGATTCCAAAGGCGTTCACTGAGGACAAGACCGTCCTCAAATTTGTCAACCGACTCGCGCATGTGTAGGAAGCGCTCATCGGGCTTGCGGACTCGGGCGAAAGCGTTTAAGAGGGTGTCTGAGATGTTGTCAATAATTCCCGGCGTGGGTTCAGGGCCGGGAGGGTGAGCAAGGTGCTGGTGCATGAAGACATGCTGTTACAGAATCATGGTGAGCACGGTTAGAAAAGACACGAATACCATACCCATTCCGTAGACTCGAAGAAGGCGCGAACAAGCGTGCTGCGTTGCAGAGTAGGATGCCGTGCTATCCGCTGCAAAAACCGATGAAGACTTCTTTGGGTCAGTTCAAGAGCTTTGACGGCTCCTGAGTGGACCTACTCTAATCGACGGCGCTCCATGAATTCTGGGCTGAATCTATCGCCGGTAATATACTCTGGGGGTGATTGAATACTTTGCCGCGCATCCTGTGGAAAAAACATACCAAGCCGGTGTTTGTCGGGGAGTGCTGGTACCACGCATGCCGGGAAATCCTTTACTAGGTGATCCCGCAAGAAGACGAAATCCGTGAACCGTCGACGGGACGATGGATTGGTAGAAGAGAATATAGGAAGATTCGTCTTTGGCCGAGTAAGGAATGAAAGCACATGAAATGAGGGACGTCGCAGACCTTTGCTGTGACCAGGTAGGATACGTATGCATCCTTTGTTTCTGCGAGCTCTTTCACGGGGTCCTTGACCATAGTGATAAGATATCCTTCCCACTTGGGATCGTGAGGTCCACGCGGCTCCTCGACGCCAGCTGTACTCTGCTTGAACCCGGGTCCCGTAGGGTGTACCCGGGGATCGACATCATAGGGTGCTGAGGCGGATTCCCAGGTGACGCTGTCGAAGACGTCCTCCTCGTCGCCGTGCATAGTTTGTGTGTCGCCCTCGAGTGCGCTGGGCTCAGTGGTGATAAAGTAAGACCCTGCTATGATCGTTCAGTAGGACGACGGGCGCGTGTAAGTGGGTTGTCGTGACCACGTGACAGTCCCGCGTTAAGGCTGCGGAAGGGGGTATCGCACAACAAACCACAACAAACGCTTTCTGGATGCGCCAATATCTCCGTCACATGCTGTGGTCGCTGTTGACATTCCTCAGTGCGGTCTCACTCGTTGTCGGCTATGAAGTCCCATTTTCGGACTCGGACTACTCCAGGCAGGTGTGCTCGGGCATGTGGGGTGGCCCCGAGACCTACATTAACGGTACGCGCCATCAGTGTGTCCCTGACCACCGTCACAAACATTCAGCCTGGTACCAGTCACCTTCGATGCTGGTTCATCCCATGGCCAGGTAGCCATGGTCATATACGAGTGGAAAGACGTCAAGTACCTAGGCAGAGTCACGTCAGAAACAGACGATTCTCTCCCCGTGAGTGCCGCCCGTGTTGCTGCGGTCACAGCCCACTCACGATGGCTTCATATCAGCAGAAAACCTATGTCTGCACAACGGACGCTGTGAAATCTGGATTGTGCTCATATGAGAACATTGGAAAATTTATCTTTGGCACCGAGGACCCAAATGATCACACACTCATAACACAGACCAGCTTTTGGACCGCAAGTGTTTCACTCAACCCAACAGGTGTCGCAGAAAGTAATCCTCCCTCCTTTTGGGAAGATCCCCAAGGAAATCCAACCCCTCCCTCAGAAGATAACACGTCACCCTGGCTCCCAAGGGGCGTTGCGCCAGTCGTCGTTCATACTACCCCGCGTGATAATGATCCCCTAAACCCAAGTCCATCAGGAACACTAGCTTACACATCCCCCATACAATACCAGGTCCGTAAGACAGGATATTACTGCGTAGGCAAGTTAGTCTTTTCTAATATGATGACAGTCGTATCATATCCTTTCCCTACAGCTGTTGTACCTGTCACAGTGATGACTCCAACTGCCGCCCGCCAAGCCCAAACTGATGTCCCTTTCCATCCAACATACAACGGTGTCGTTCTTTTCAGAAATACCTTTGACGGTGAACTTCCTGCGGCTGATTACCCAAAAGTCAACGTAAGTTCTTCTGCTCACCTCCGTAAACATACTTGAAGATACCCCATAGTTCTACCTTGTTATGTTTTTCGCATACGCACTATTCGGCTCAGCCTGGGCATATATTTGCTACAAGCACCTTACGGAACTCCTACCTATTCAGGTGCGCAGTTTCATAAAGAAAGAAACTTCGATCAGCTTATCACATATGTGCTATGCAGTATTATCTCTCAGGTCTGATCGGGTTTCTTGTCATAGAGATGGTAGCGAATTGGGGTAAGTTACTACATTTACTTTGGAATGGGATATCTGCCTAAGAACTGGCAGTGTACTATAGGTATCTCAACGCGCACGACAAGAACATGGCATCGACTGTTTTCCTTTTTGTCGGTCGGTGCATTTCACCAAATTGAATCAGCCCGCGCTCAACTTTCTTCCCAGTCGCTATACTCGACGCCGGCAGGAATGCATTGTCATTTTTTATGCTGCTAGTCGTGTCGCTTGGTCTTAGTGTCGTCCGAGAATCCCTGGGCAAGACAATGCTGAGATGCAAACTCTTGGCTGCAGCACATTTCATCTTTGGAGGTGCGTCATGTCGAGTGCCAGAATTCTCCCACTTATGATCGTCCAAGTATTATACGCTGTTGGCATCGTCGAACTTGAGCTGGAGTCAACCTCAGCATTGGTCCTCCTTCTATTCATCATACCTTTGGCGTTTACACTGAGTGGTTTCCTCATGTGGATCCTATACTCTCTCAACGGTAGGATGCACGCTCATGTGACCCACTGGAATTATTGACCATTATTTCTAGGCACAATGACGCAACTGACTATTCGCAAACAACGGTACAAGTTGACTATGTTCAAGCGATTGTACTACATTCTGCTTGCGACGGTTGTCGTGATTGCCATCTTCTTTGTTGTGTCGTCGATGGCGTTCTCCGACCGGTTGGCCGAAGGTTCGTTCGTTCGATGATGGATAAGTTCGCCTTCGACCCCTAATTACTTGATAGATTATGCTGCCAAATCTTGGCGCATACGATGGTGGCTACTTGACGGGTACCTTGCGATCCTCTACTTCATCTCGTTCTGGTCAATCGCCTACCTTTGGCGTCCGACCGAGAACAACCGGAGATAAGTCCTTCCCCCCTTTGAACAACATTATACTTACCCCAGTTCCGATATCCACGCTTGCCATGTCAGACGAGATCGCTCAAGAAGATGAGGATGCTGAAGACTATGATCTCGAAGCCCTTCAACACCGGACTGGGGCTCGGGAAGACGATGAAGTTACACTTGTCAATAACCGTAGGGAACCTGAGGCGCTCGCGGAAGATCACGTCGTTTTTGAGATTGGTGACGAGGATGCTGGTAGCGACGACGAAACCGAGAGTGCAGCTAAAAAACGACGCGGGGAACGCAAGTCCGTTGACGAGAATGAGACAGCGGACGAACGGGCAGGTCTCATGGGGGGAAGGCAACACAAGGATAGAAATGATTAAACCCTCAGTCTTTTGGATTCATAGCCTCTGTTAATTAGGATCTGTAGAATAATACATGGACTCTATCGCTCTCTGACCTCCCAACTCCAAGATACGCCCTAAGGAGCATCTCTCACACGACCTGTGGACACTGTATAGAGACGAGCTGCAATGTTCATACTTTGAAGTTCCTGAAAGAGGGCACCGGATGAGTAAGCTGACATGACAAGACACTTCAACAAACCTGGAATAGCAGTTTCGCCGCATACGGAATATACAGCTGAGAACACGCGGTCTTGTTCTTACAAGCACGGCACTGTCACGGGTCTCAGTTAAATCGCAATGTTTCTCAACGTGGACCATCATACCTCAAAAGTTTGTTTTTTCTGTGACAACGATGTCAGTACTATGAAGCCAATCGTTCGGTCAAATCATACTCACCAGGTTAGCAATCGCAGTGAGACCGCAACTAACCAGCGCGTTCAGTTTCTTGACAGAAAAAACGACATCGAACACTTACATGTCACAGACATGTAACCGATAAGCATCACTCGCTTCGAACAAGCGCTCCTTCAGGAACGCCGCAACACCATGGGAGATCATACAATCACGTTCCATCTCTCCAAAACGGAGACCACCGTCACGACTACGGCCCTCCACAGGTTGCCTCGTCAGGATTTGCACGGGTCCTCTAGCGCGAGAGTGGATCTTGTCGTCCACCATGTGCTTGAGACGCTGATAGTACGTCGGACCGAGGTATATTTGGGCTTGAAGCTTCTTGCCTGTGTGACCATGGTACATGACCTCGAGGCCACGAGATTGATAGCCTTTCTGGCGAAGGAAGGTCGAGACCGACTCAACCGTGAGGTCCGTGAAAGGCGTGGCGTCGCCCTCATTACCAATGAGAGTGGCCACCTTCGACAAAAGGCACTCGACCAAGTGGCCGATAGTCATACGAGATGGAATTGCGTGGGGATTGATGACCAGGTCGGGTACGATACCCTCTGCAGTAAACGGCATATCCTCCTGACGGTACGTGATACCAATCGTACCCTTTTGTCCGTGACGGGAAGCAAACTTGTCTCCGATTTGTGGGATACGTGTAGAGCGCACACGAACTTTGACGAACTTCTGCCCCTCGGAGTTGGTAGTGATCAGTACTTGATCAACGATACCGTTTTCGGTACTCTTTAGAGGTGTCGAGACATCACGTCGTGTGTGTGTCCGCGTCCGCTGTCCCAGCTCCTCACTGTCTGGAGGGATTGGTGCTGTCTTTCCGATGATGATATCCTCGCCCCTAACGTTTGTTCCTGGTGCGATGAGGCCGTCATCTTCCAATTTATCGTAGGTCCCGTGCTTCATTCGAAGAGTAGTATCGCGAGTTGGCTTCTCGAACTCTTCCAGCTGTTGGACTCCGCTTTTCTTCTCAAGATCCATATAGCTGCGGTAGTATATGCTCCGGAAGAGACCTCGATCAATAGAACTTTGGTTCATGATGACGGAATCTTCTTGGTTATAACCACTGTAGCAGAGGATAGCGACAATGGCGTTCTGACCAGCAGGAAGTTCACGGAATTTGAGATACTCCATAGAACGCGTGGTAGCAAGGGGTTTTTGCGGGTAGTACAAGATGTTGGCCATCGTATCCATTCGAACCAAGAAGTTCGTGAGGTAGATACCCATAGCTTGCTTACCCATAGCGGATTGGTAGGTATTACGCGGTGACTGCAGAGGTGTAAGGTCATTATCAATCCACGTTGAAGAAATACGTACCTGGTTGTGATCGGGGAAGGGAATGATGCTGGCACAGACACCAAGAATCATACTAGGATGAATCTCGCAGTGAGTCCATGTGTGCGCATTGATTCCAGCCTTTAGTCGCGCTGCGGGGTCAAATTCTCCATCATTCTCGTGGGGGTTGATGCCTGCGGATTGTAACCTGGAATTCTCCAAGTCTTCTGGTGTCATGGAAATCATAACTGTTTCCTCCTCCTCGGCATCCAATAACTCAATTATCCCTGTCTTCACCAGCTGCTCCCACTTGAACTCTTCGCCATCATCATCGCGGTAGCCCTGATTAAGCCATTTGATATGCTTCTTCTGCAGGGCAAGCTGCTGATTTTCGACAATGAAGAGAGGTCGACAAACTCGCCCTGCATCAGTGTAGAGGCGAAGCTCCCTCTCACGAATATCACGAACTACAGAAACTTCAGGACTAATGTCATCCTTTCTGCGAAGCTTTTTGATCGTCTTGACAAGATTGGCGGGATCACGATGCACGCCCATCCAGACACCGTTCACGAAAACCTTTGTGCAGGGCGTCGCTGAATGTGCATTCTCTTCCAGTGATTCGAGACCCCATTCTTCCAAGAATTCGATGACGGGAGCAGAGTATGAACCGACAGAGATACAAGACATCAACGCCAAGTTCTTCACGAGCCCACAAGCTTGCCCTTCTGGGGTTTCCGCGGGGCAAACCATTCCCCAGTGTGTATTGTGCAACTGACGAGGCTTCGCAATCTTCCCTTCTCGTCCGAGCGGGGTGTTACAGCGACGAAGATGGGAGAGGGTGGAGGCATATGTGTATCGATTGAGCACCTGGGATACGCCAGCTTTCGAAGCCATGGATTTCTTCTGGTCGCCCCAGTTACCAGTGGCCAGTGAGTACTTAAGACCATTGGTGATAGTTTGATGTTTGACGGCCAATGAAAGGTTGAACTCTTTGTGGGTCTCGACGCACTACAAACAGTTTGAATGTAGGACAGCACAGAGCACACTCGGACATACCTTTTGAAGGTATCGGTAAACATCCCTTGTCAATTTCTTGAAGAGCATCCGGAAAAGGTTGGCAAGTAATGGTCCAGCTAGGTCGAGGCGCTTCTTGCCGAAGTGATCACGATCATCGAGCTCTCTCCGTTCCAAAGCAGCAAGCAGTAGTCGATGGATCATATAACCAAAGAAGTATGCCTTCTTTGATTCTGAACCTTCTGCCATGGAAACATGCGGCAGCATTTCCTTCTGCAGTATCTCTTGTGCATAACGGATGCGTCGTTCTCTGGAAAGACCGGTGGTGGTACCTCGGTTCCCAATGAAGTCGAGGGCTACCTCACGGTCCTGAATGACGAAGCCATCATCAATACAGGGCTTCAGCATCTCGAGCATTTGTGAGTCTTGCATATCATAGCAAATGTGCTCGAGGATATCGCGGTCTGAAATTACGCCAAGTGCACGGAAGACAACCCAGACAGGAATGTCGACGCGAATGTACGGGATTGTAGCCTTCATGACATTTCCAAGCTGGCCGAGCGTAAACGCAGGTTCGTTAAAAGAAGGTAATACCTACAGATCGTTCTTGGTTGCGGTGGAACATCTTCACTTGGAATTGACTAATTGTTTTTCCACCTTTCTCAACGGCACTTCGTATTTCGGCAAGAAAGTTGATTGGAGAAGGTTGGGCTTTTGCGAAAACGTAGACATGATTCGTCGCCATGCGTTCCTGTGCGATAAGGACCTTTTCGGATCCATTTATGATGAAATATCCCCCAGAATCGTATGGACACTCGTTGAGGTCGTACAAATCAGGGTCTTGTAGACCTCTGAGGATGCAAAATGTAGACCGCAGCATAATGGGAACCTACAAGAACAGATTACCTCTAGTGGCACGCTCACATGCAGAAGCACTTGCCTTGCCAATCCAGACTTTTGTCGCATCCTCCGGAGTCTCCTGTCCCTCGGACTCCCAAATCACATCTCCGGGAACGCCGTCCGGATCTTCGCGACCTAGCAATACTCTCTTCCTCATCTCGATATACAGCGGGGCGGAATACGTCAAGTTCCGCAAACGCGCTTCCTGAGGGAAAACGGGGACTACAGAACCGTCTGCTTCTGTGACAGTTGGTCGCGACAGGTATATTTGACCAAACTTTATCTCGTAGCGTCGCGTCATGTCCGATTCGTGACCAGTATGTTGATCGGCTTGATCGAGTATGAGGTCAGCATTTTCATCGACTAGCTCCTGCATGGTGTTTTGAACGAATTCGTCGAACGAGTCTAGCTGTTGCCGAACGAGACCTTTCTGCTCGAAGAAACTGGTAATGACGGTCCAACAATCTTCCTGGGTTATCTCCTCGTACTCCTCTTCCTCGTCATCCATCCCGTAGCTCGGGTCATCATATGAAAATGTGTTTTGAGAAGGCTCGACATCTCCAAGAAATGCTTCAGAAAACGTTAGTGACAAAGTTATGGTTATAGGTACCTTGGCTCATGGTGGAAGAATGAAGGAATTTGGGACGTTAGAAACGAAAGCAGGGTCAGGCCTTTTGAGTAGTACCAGCGCACAACGCTTCTTCAAAGTAGTCTGGAGAATGTCGGCGACGGTGATGACGGTGGGAAGATAAGGTTGAGCGCGTCGTCGACGCCGACGAGCACGAGTGGTAAGCCTTGTTGGTGCTTGTTGGTGCCCTGGGAGATTCGAGCTCCGCTTTACCGAGCCGGCGGGAAGAGACACGATGACTAATTAAAATTTCCAAGTCTACAAAGGACACTCGCTCAAGAGTCTGTTCATCTTTCGAAGTGCACTACTGGCATATCCGGATCCCTGTGTCGACGATCATCAACATATCCACTCCGACTACAGTGTCTACTTACACCAAAGAGCGCTGTGTGGTTGAGGTAGTGGTAGAGCTCATACAGATCAGATCGTAGATCATACTGTTCCACAGGTTCGCTTTTCGGCATATTCTTGTGGTAGCTGGAGAAGAATGCGTTCGGAATCCCCCCAAAAATGCGAGCGATGGCAAGGCTTTGCAAAATTTCAGACTGGACGACGCTGTTTCACGCATATTTTACTCACTCGGCTTCATTGTGCCCGAAATATGAAGAAGGGTCGAATATGACTGGCTGTCCGTTGATGCGATCAACTCCCGTATTCCCACTCTGCCCAGCTCAAAGTTGTCAAGTGTACGAGGAGCTTATTCCCACAACATACCCAAAGGTCACCATGTAGGAGGACTGGTTCTATCCTCAACGGACGGAGTAGCCACGGTATGACTCTTCACAATGAGCGCACCGCCAGGCAAACTGTCACTAGGCACAACCTACCTCGACCTTACCTCCTCGGCCTTGGCAATCAACTCCGTGCTCCCATCTCTACCTTTGAGCTTGAGTAAGAGATTCTCGATCATGGTGCTGTAGCACTCCTCCCATGTTTCAAACCACCCATTCTCCTGCCTGGTTGCCCCGCAGTAGGTCGGTACGTCGAATCCATAGCCTTTGGTACTCTTGAAGGTGTGGAGTTCTGTCGCGATTCTTTCACCGAGGAGCTCCGCGGATTTCGCTGACAAAGATCCGATGTCCTTGTACTCGGAGATGAAGTAGAGTCTTCCGACCGCCTCGTTTGAATCGCCATCGACTACTCCGGATGCGAATACCCTGGGCGCCAACCCTGGAGCAGCATCATGAATGGCTTTGAGCGACTCTGCCTCTCCGATGTACTGATCTGATTCAGTAACATTGCCGATCTTTGCATAGTATTTGTTCCCTGTGGAGGAGGTGACGATGGGCAGGCTGAATGTGAACTGCGCATCGGGCTCGATGTCGTGAAGCTGCGGAAGAAATATGTTGGTGATATCTGTCATGACGGAGAAGAGTCAGCCTGTGCTAAATCTGACGCAACGGAACTCCGACCTTGTTCCCATTGATCCCACCCAACATGAGTTTTAGCCCAGATATCCAACCCAGAGGGACAGCTGGAAGTCGTCGCGGTATACCCATAGATTCGTCCTTGCCAGCATGTTTCGAAAGCTAACTCGGCGACCTTTGTCTGCAATTTACGGGAAAAGCACCTCAACCGCTCCTGACGCGCTAGTCACAGAGCAAAAGGTCGCCCTTGTAGACCAAGCATCTTTAAATCTGAACAAGGCCGTCCCCAATGTCCAAGGATTCTTCCCGCTCAACGAGCCAGATGTAGGCTCCGCTTATACCAACACGGTTTGTTCGCCCCCTAGGTCAACAGCGTTCTCAAGTTGACTGTCGGTGTCTAGGACGTTTTCACACAAAACAAGGAACTCCCAGTGCTGTTCCAACCACTTACTATCAGAAATGTTACTTTCAAAAACAGGATCTGGGTGGTACGTTTATCTGTGCCTTCTTCGCCGACGGGCTAATGACTTTCCGAAAGTCTCCCATGTGTCAGTATAGCGCCGACCGTGGACATGCCACTGACTGGCACCTCGTTCACCTCGGGGTTCGTACCGTCTAGTACTTCCCGCGGTACCAACTCTTAACTTTATTTTCCTAGGGCTTTGCCTCCCGTGGTGTCGGAGCCATCATGGTCGAGGCTACAGCAGTTGTGCCCGAAGGGCGCATATCCCCAGAAGATATGGTGGGTATGACTCGCATTGATCACTAGTCGATCTCATCGCCACCCAGGGGATCTGGACCGACAGCCACATAGAACCTCTCAAGCGTGTCGTAAACTTTGCGCACGCGCAAGGTACTGTAATCGGAATACAGCTTGCGCATGCTGGCCGAAAATCATCCACTTATGCCCCATGGGTTCACTCAAATGCAGCTGGAACACACAGGACCGACAAGGATGTTGCTCGCAAGGAAGAAAATGGATGGCCGGATGATGGCGAGTCGCATACAGTCTGTGCGTTCACTTGGCTGAGACGTTATTTCAGTCTATGGCCCCTCCGATGTGCCATTCTCCGATTTATATCCTCGTCCCAAGGCCATGTCAGAAGCTGACATCAAAAATGTCGAAGATGCATTTATCGCAGCCGTAGATCGCTGCAAGAAAGTCGGGTGTAGGGTTTTCAGATGTTTTTCAATGACTGATTCACACTGACTTGGATATCAAGTTGATTTCATAGAAGTTCACGGCGCTCATGGCTACCTCGTACACGAATTCCTCTCTCCCTTGTCAAACTTGCGTACTGACGCGTACGGCGGGGACCTCTTAAACCGGATGCGATTCCCGTTGCGCCTTGTCAAGCGTGTGCGTGAAGCTTGGGCAGACAAACCGCTCTTTGTCAGAATAAGTGCGACGGATTGGGCCGAAGGTCCCGAGAAGGGTGACGATGGAGAATGGAAACAGTGGGGTATTGAGCAAAGCAAACTCTTCGTCGGTGAATTGAAAAGTCTCGGGGTCGATCTTGTTGACACGAGCAGCGGCGGTAACTGGGTCAAGCAGAAGATCCCATTGAAACACGGCTACCAAGTACGCATTTTTCTGGCGGCTGCTGTGTCTTTGCTAACATGCTTCACGTCAAGGTTCCATTTGCCGCGGAATTGAAAGCTGCACACCCCGACCTTCTTATTGGTGCAGTCGGCTTGCTTACGGACCCCACTGAAACCGAGTCATACCTCAAAGAAGGGAAATCTGACGTGGTTCTTCTCGCCAGAGAGCTTCTGAGCAACCCTCACTGGACTTTGACCGCAGCACGCGCTCTTGGAGTCGCCGTGAAGCCTGCGGTGCAGTATGAACGAGCTTGGACAGATATGTTGGCACCGGCTCGCAAGTAAAACAACGGTTCATGACTAACTTCTACGTGTTGGGTTGAGAGTATATTCCAAACGTGTCTACATAGATACCTTTGACAGTCCCCCTTCTTCACTGGTGGTAAATGTCTTCACGAGGAGCGTTCCAGTATTTCCTTAGCAGCCCTGTACTTCGTCTGAGTTTCCGCAATGACGGCTTCACTAATATCCCAGCCCTCCCCATTCCCATTCGGTCCAGTCTCAAAACCTTTCCGGTAGCCGGCTGCTGTCAGATAATCCCGCGCATACTGCTTGTCGAAACTTGGCTGTGGTTTCCCTGGAGAATAACCAGTGAGAGGCCAGTACCGCGACGAGTCCGGGGTGAGCGCTTCGTCCACAAGAATAAGTTCTTCTGATCCGTCCGACGAGGGAACGAAGCCAAACTCGAATTTGGTATCCGCAAGAATCAGACCACACGACAGAGCGTACTCCGCAGCCGTCTTGTATAGGTCTAGCGCAATTCCGGCAATCCGCGTATACAGTTCCTCTCCAATCAGTTGAATGGCTCAAGTGGGCATCAGAGACACTTCTACAGTAGCCAGAGACACCCAAATACCTTTTTCTGGGGATATGTTTTCATCGTGAAGCCCCACCTCAGCCTTGGTTGATGGTGTGATGACAGGCTCGTCAAATTTCTCGGACTCCACCATACCCTCTCGTAGACGGATTCCATGCATCGTGCCAGATTTCTTATACTCTACCCATGCCGAACCTAATCCGGTCATGGTGTGAGATGCAAGGTACGGACGAGCACCCGAAGACACATCGCACCAGTGAGATACCCCCTGACGATGGCTTCTATGGGGATGACTTTCGCTTTCTTCACGAGCATCGTGCGTCCCTCGAGCTGGTCCCTGTATTGCTTCACCTCTTCCGGCATCTTGTCGATGTCGACTGTAATGAAGTGGTTCGGGATGATATGTTGGAGTTTTTGAAACCAGAACAAGGATATGCTCGTCAGCAACATCCCCTTTTCTGGAACGCCCTATGGAACATTTCGATCTTTGAGCTGGCCGGCGGGGGTATGGGGGGAAGACAGTCACGAACGCTCTTTAGGATGACATCGTACAGTGATATTCTGTCGGTCGCAATAAACAGAAGGCGGTCTTCAGATGAAGTAGCGTAGAGGTCGCGTACTTTCCCTCTCGAAACCAACGTGAGGTCGGGTAAGTTGGTGGTGAGCAGTGCGGACGCCATTTGCCAAGGGGGCGGACGGCAGAGTCTCGAAGAGCGAGGATAATCCGGATGTCTAGTATTTTAAATACCGCATCGGAACGACACCCTACTTGGGTCATGTCCGATAAATCCCTTGCTTATGCTACAACGCCTTTGGTCTATACCAACCGTGGAACTTGGAGTATAATCTACGTGTCATGCTGTCCTTCACGCCAAGTACCGACTCTTAGATGCTTGGAACCAGCCTTAGCGGGAAGTGAGAACCCCTTCACCACCTTGAGAAGTGCACACGTACAAATCATACTTGACTAGGTCGTCGATATTCACGAGAGCAGCGGAAGCCAGCTGCCTTGCCTCAAGCCACACCCAAACCTACGAAAAATGCTTATTGAGCTGCTGACAAGTACGCTCATGACAGAGCTGACCTTCAATAACGCTCCGAAGTTGCCCGAAGGTATGTGCGTCATCGATTCCTGAGTAGTCATTTGCCTCCCAAGCTGCCTTAGAATAGGTAATGCGCTTTTGAACAGATCCAGACTCGGATCCAACTGACGTCCGATCCCTTCGAGTAAAAGGATGGATATCACCGTGTTGACGAAGTCACCTTCCATCTTCACGTGGTGTTGCCGAACCGCCTTCAGCACGTCCTTCAAGATATCCGATATTTTAATTTGACCAAGAGAGAACGTCTTGCGCTTCACGGATAACACAATGTGTTGCATCTTCAGGGCAAACGTTTCCGTGTCAATGGCCAACTCGGGACTCCGACAGCGTTCCACCATGAGTTGGCCAGTACGATAACCATCGAACTCTGCAACGGCGCGGAAAAGATCAAGGAAGTTTTTCCGGTTCGCAGAATTGAGCGTTGTGACCAAACCGGCGTCGATAAATATAACTTCCGGAATGTACCCTTGGTTCGAGATGTGCTGTAGCTCATCCCGCCACTCTTCAGGAGAGTTGTTGAGTTGCTGAAGTTTCGATACTATCGCATCTGACTCAGTTGGGGGTTGAGTAACCGTGTTACTCTCGTTGTGTCTGGAAACAAGAGCGTTAAATATGTGGCGTGCAAAGTCGCGGGTTGCGAGTGGCCGCGTGAACTTGATCATGATATTTCCTGGGTGAAGATCAGAATGAACGAAGTTGTCCAACAGCAGCATGTTCTGATAAAAGTTATCAACATGATAGTCCAGCTAATGTTCTCTACATACCAGAAATGCGTCGAGACCGATGGTGGCAACTTGTCCGTCAAAAGGACCTCCTCCGTTCTTCAAGAAAAGTTCCAATGGTACGGCATGTTCGAATTCTTCCACCAAGATATCGGATGTAGAAAAGACTCTGAGGGGACGAGGGAAGGTTACCGGCACGTTCCGCGATGCGAAGTTATGCTCGAAGGTGATAAGGTTTTCGGCCTCGTTGCGAAGATCAAGTTGTTGGTACATCATCTCACCGAACACGGTGACCTCCTCGGGAAGAGAGAGCCACCGCATTCCGGGAAAAAGTGTGATGACGTTGGCAAAGAAGGACATGATCGCGAGATCACGTCCGATCATCTTTGCAACCCGAGGGTGGAGGACCTTTATTGCAACTGATGCGGTGGGAACAGAGGGTGGTGGGTCCTGCAGTATGACCGGGGCCAAAGATCCGGCAGTGGACATGGAATGACGCTTGGGTCCAAGATATGATGGCGGGAGAAGATCTTGTTTGAGGATAGCCTTGTATACCTACGGGGACAAAATGAAAGAATGTACGGACGAAAGAAATGCCAGGAACCTACCTGTGCAATGGCACCCGTTCCGATTGGGTTTTCATCGAATTCTTCAAATACATCCTGGAATGGTCTCTGGAAGACTCTTTCTATAATTTCCTTCGTGTATGCTAATAAATGAGGCGTTCCTCGCGAATGCGTCATTCCCAATCTGTCGCAGAGCAAAGACGGGAAAAGATCGGCGCGAGATGCGGCCCATTGAGCGAGCTAAAGATAATTGATGAAAGAGCATGCGAATCAAAGGATATCAATCACCTTGATGAATGTCGGGCCAGCGGCTTGCATTCGTTTCACAAGAAAATCATACCACCACACAGCACCCCATCGATCACCTTGCAGTTGCTTATCTGGTCTTCCGACCAGCAGCATCGGCATAGTGATTATGACAGGCACAAACAAGTAGAATAGGTGTATGAACCGTCTGGCGGTTAAAATGGGTTCCCAAATGTAGTCTTGTAAAACTCCGACTATCCGGAAGAAAAGCGAGCGTTGAGGTTCCGCTGGTGAGCCAATCATATCTTGGTCACTGAATCGACGAGCATTATCCTGACTTTCCGGACAAGGAATCAGGGTGGGGGACGAGAAGACTGAAGGTAAATGTAGCCGTGGAGCCGGAGAGAGGTAGACAACCACCCCGCCGAGGATAGGTACAAGCCAGAGTGTCCGCCATGTCCAAGGATGAGTGTGCAGCCTGAAGTACGATGGAGGTGAGACGATCCAAAGATGCCGGCGCTTGTTGGTAGCAGTGAAAGTGCGACGGGTCGCAGCGTTGACCCCTTTGCATGGTGAGAGCGCACGAAACGATCTTAGGGGAGGGGAGAGTGAAACGTGCCATCGAAAGAGCATAACGGTACAAAGTTGCAGAGCTGCGACTAGTCGACGCCAAACGACCTCGCAGAAGCCGCTACGTGTTGGTCAAGACGTCGAACAGAGAGACTGTGAGCACCCGAAAGGTTGCTTCGCGTAGTCTCGACGTGAGCCCTGCCAAGCGTGGCGGGAGTCTCTGAAAGCTGAAAGCCTCAAAGCCTCAAACTCGTGGTAGTGGTCTAAATCACACCCGGTATGTACCTAAATGGGGAACGGCTATGAATCATAGCCTGCTCGATCCGCCGAATGTGATTCGTCCGGCGGGCAAATTAGAGTTTCGAGGGTTGGACGTGATTTTGTTTCTTTAGAACTATTTCTGTCCTCCGTCGTTTTCTTGAACGCGCTCCCAGAACGACAGCTTGGTTGGTGATCCAATCTGAGAAACTTAGGCCCCTAAGAGCTACTAGTGCTATCACGTGGTCACTCTGCTTACCCTTCACCAAGTCACCCGCTTGGGAGGCCAATGCAGTATTTAATTCCCTAATTGTCGCTCCTTTTGCTCGCCGATATCCAACGTGTGACATCCACTAAAAGGACCCCTATTGTGGTCCCCGCAACATAAACCGGAGTGTTGTTGAACTCTGAGTCGGTCAGGTACGTATACCTTCTCCGACAGAGTACCTTGGTACATAGAGGTAAAGGGTTTGGTGTTTTTCATATCAGAAAACGAATCTTTTCGCGTCTGGGGGAGCCTCGTTCCACGAGACTGCGAAGCCACCGCTTTTCTCGGCGAGATCCACAAGGTGAGCGTGGCGCAGGTGCTTCCATGCGATTTACAGAACACGTACCACCTCAGGTTGCGCCGGGTAGACTGCCAAAATTCGAGAACAGGCGAGGGTTTTGATAGTATGTTCTCACGGATATGATTCACTAAGTCGCTTGCCGCTCACTCTCTATAGCAATGGTGAAGACCCAGACGCCACGGAAACAGAAGCGAAGGTCTCTCGCTAGCAAGGACCACTTTGCGCGTTTAATTCGTGAAGCTATGCTCCCCGATCCAGAAACCTCCTCATCGACCTCTCAGGGAGAGCCGAGCTCTAGCTCAGGCTCAAAGAAAAAGATGGTGCCCACTGCGGCTACGCTCAACTATGCCAACGTTCTTGTTATCGAGCGCTTTCAGGCCGCCGTGGAGAGCCGCACCTCTACATGCCAGAGACTTGAGCAGCTTATCCGTACCTCCCCCACATACCCGCCAGCTGTAAAAAGCCAGCTCATCAGTTGCCTGAGGGACGATTTCATTCGGGGGGACAAGACGCGTCGTATCATCGAGGATCTGAGACGCTCTGATTTCATCAGCACACTACCTTCCGACGAGGAACTAGAATACATGCGAAAGGATATTGCAGAGAGCACTCGAATACTTCTGGAAGGAAGCAAGGAACTCCAGGCTATTGGAGACCGCATAGCTGTCCAATTTTCGTAGTTCTGGGTATGATCTTTACCCGACTTGCCTGTTCTCATGAATAACCAATTTATGCAACTCTAGCTAAACTTGTTTTTTACGCGATATCTCCTGTGCATGTGGTACGAAACAATTGTATTGACATCAGATGACAGAAACTAGGGTGTATTACTGTTTTGTTTCGTACTACGTTTGGCTCGGCATCGAGGACCCACCCACGCTGCAAACCAAATCATCGGCGAGGTGGCAAGGCTTATCCCCGCAAGCAGGGTATAGGTCCATCCCGTTCCGAGAGCTTTCAGTATCAGGTCGACGACTGACACTGTGGCGGCACCCATTGAACACCTCACTAGGTTGTTCTGTTGGTGTACCTGATTGTTAGTAGGGCTCCCTAATTACAAACAAGACGGAAACTTACGCATGCGGTCACAGAAGAGCCCTGCGCCGGCAACAAGTCAATCAAGAGAGTTTGTACAGTGTTCATCAGCGCTATTCCTGAAATGGCCACTTGGGAAACGAATGATTATGCGACTGCTCAACGGTCACGCATGTGTGGAGATAGCTGAAAAGAACTTACACACTATCTGTAGCACCAGCGGTGTCGCCATGCTGACCTCTTTCTCGAGACACCAACCATAACCAGCACAACACGCGGTGTATACAATCAAGTGGAACGGAGCCATTCGCATTCTTGCTTCTTCAATCGGGAAGTTTTCGTCCTTTGCGACCTGTGTCACAGAAACTGGATTCTCTGGATCTGTCGACGCTTCCCGTGAGATCTTTTCCTTCAGTTTCCTGTAATCTCTGTCCAGGAGTTTCCCTGTGATCAGGCCCCCGATGATTGTTCCTCCCCCAATGGCCAAAAAGCATAATCCAGTCTCGGTCTCGTTCAAGAATGGATACGTTGTTTGGAATAGTGTGGAGATGGTGGTAGTCACAGCATAAAAGATCGAGTACACGATCCCATTGAAAATGAAGAGATTCATCACGTCGAGGTACGTCAGTATTCGAAGCGGGTTAGAAAGGGGCGGGGGAGGTGGCAACTCTGCCGTCGCTTTCTGCCGTTCAGCCCCGACGATGGAAACGAGGGGTTGATACATTTTCGACGGGATTATGCTGCCATCGCCGACGAGTCGTCGCAGTGTTTCTGGGAGGAAACTATCGACTGTATTAAATTCCCAGAATGCAGAGATGATAACGATGAACGCACGTCATCATAACAAGGAAGCATCCTGCAGAGAGAATGCAAAGCAACCAAAATATCCACCTGTATTAAGCGAAGAGTATTGAGGAAGTAAAGTTTCTCCACACACAATAGACTCACCGCCAACCTACAGTCTGAGCTAGAACGCCTCCGATGACAGGTCCGAATGTGGGTCCAAACTGGTCCCCATCAGTGTGTCCCTATCCTGACTCTTACAGAAGGACATACCTGTGGGCCGAGAGCGAATAACCCAAAGAAACCTCCACGCTCAGCACGGGTCGCAATGTCCCCGATGACTCCGGCACCTACCTTGGGTCAACATCATGACAGCTCCGCAAAGCGTATATCAAAGATTAAACACACCAAGTGCCACCGTGCTCGCAGATCCAGCTGCTTGAATGCAACGGAGTAACATTAATAACCAATAGTCCGAAGCTGGAACCAAGGCAAGGCCAACACAAGCTGCGCTCAGCACTAGCAAACATGCAAGAAAGATCGGGCGTCGTCCTATGTGATCTGCTAACAAACCCCAGAACATGGGAGCTAAATGTAGCGGGATTGTCAGACTAACAAGCACTGCGATCCAGGAAGGCGATGCAGCTTACAAACACCCTGCAGGACCATGTACACTGTCACGGTCAAGTTAATGAGCTCGGTAGACTTGTTAAAGGCAATAGCTATAGTGGGGATCGCTGGGAGGTATATATTGGCTGTCAGCGGACTAGAGGAACATAGGAACATTGCACCGTTTGAGTTGGGTATTCCACTTCGCAGAACCAAACCAGTTCGATGGCCTTACCTGAATAATGCTGCCAATGATGCCATGGACACGATGAACCATTTTTCAGAGGGCGTGTATATATTATATGGCTTTTCCGCTTCCTGTTTGCCAGCATCGGGCTGATTGGGAGGATCGAGCTCCCTCTTATCCTTGTTCACCATTTCTGTGCCAGGCTCGGGGCGAGAGAGACAACCATTCGCGGGCTCTTGACGTTCGACTCGTTCAATTGCCATACGAGCAAAAGTTGCTTCGTTGCACGTATTAGTTCGAGGAACGAGATGAACCAGATACGATCTGGGGTTCTGAGCTGTGACATTCAATCAGGTCTTTTTATATTCAGCGCATTCGTCATTCAAACGGCACAACACTGCTCCGGCAGGCGTGAGGGCAGCTATAAAAGGCAAGTCAGTAACAGGTGCCGCATCACTACGTGAAAGATATCATGTCACGCACGAGTCACGAAGGATACGCAACGGCCGACGATGTACAAGCCCTTGGCGGTGACTCATTCTTTGGCGACGGGCACAATAGGCCTGTTGATCCCGAGGCTACATATAGAAAAGTTGATAGCTCTTCAATTATAGCGAGTTCCGGGCGAGACAGAGTAGATGAAACTGGTACAGACACAATTTGCAGCATCTGAGCTAAGTCCTCTGCTCCCGGCACGAAGTTGTGGTTACACTGGCCGGCGGAGATAAGTCGGTAAGACTGCACGTACAGAGGTTAACGGCAGACCCGTCTCTCTGGCGACTAGATCTGAAAACGTCGATTTGCTAGATTTGGTCACGACATTATCTTTCTTTAGTTGAAGGATCTGCTCAGACGTAAAGCGATGAGACCAAAGTAAAGAGTTGGTGTAATACCTGATCACGAGTTATGGTGAATATATTCTCAGGTAGACGTTCAAGGACTGCATCCTATATCATTCCTATGCTAGACGGGATGGACACGATGGGGCGCCACCGACGTGTGTAACGCAGGACCAAGTCGACCATCTCCTTGTAGGTGAAGACTGCGGATCAATTAGTCGAGATGCAAAGGTGAGGGTTATTCTGACTAACTGTCCGGTCCCCCTGCCTCGATGATCTTTCCAGCAACCCATCCCCTCGTCTCCGAAAGTTCGACTATTGCTCGAACTGCAAGGGCCAAGTCACCGACGAAGACAGGCTGAAAGCGAGTAGTCCCCCCGTCAAATACAGGCATGAAGGGAAGGACATTTGCCAAGTTGGCGAATTTCTGGGACTCCGAGGTGAAGACCATAGTCCTATCATCTAGAACGCTAGCGGAGCTCACCGTGAAGAAGCCGTCTCCAGGACCAAACACTATACTTGGGCGAAAGACAGTAGCGTCCGGACAGTGAGAGAAAACAGCCCTATCCCCAAGTGCTTTAGTTCTCCAATACGGAACGGCGCTGAGCCTATGGCGCTGAAGTGAATGAGTTTTGCGCCCACACCAGATGCGGTTTTCGCGACATTCTCCACACCCCTCCACTGCGTACATTCGAATTGTCCTGGAGTCCCTCTCAGTAGACCCACGAGGGACACTACGACGTCAGCGTCCTTGAAGGCGGCATCCAACGACTGGGGGTCTGTGACATCCGCGGGGTGTGATGGAAGAAGGCGGGTGTGATCCAAGTCTTGTGTGGTCTTCAATGCTTCTTGGACTTTCTCTGGAGAGCGAGAGGAGATCTGAACACAGGAAAGTCGTCGTGATAGGTTGCCCCCCACTGCGGTTAGCAAGGCTTTGGCGATGTTGAACCCTAGCGAAACCCCAAAGCGGGGGTGAGCGTCTGGAGAACGGTAAATAATTGAGTAGACGAACCCAGGAAGCCAGCCCCGCCGCAGATCACTACCCCCTGGAACATCTCTCTCTCTACAGGTATAATGTACGTGAGAATCTACAGGTCTTGTGCCGCGGTGTCCGAAACCTGGAAGTCAATGAATGTCTACTATCTTCTGGCAAGTGGACGGGGAACTAATTTTATTGACGTAAATGGTGGTTAAATTTCGGTCATCCAAAGCTTACGCAGGGTCCATTTGAGAACATACCTTGTCTAATTTTCAGACAAAATTGGACCCACAAAAATCTTCCACCCTCCCCAGTTCAGAACTGTCGGTATCAGTCCCAAAAATTGTAAGGGAGGGCTACCTGCTGTGCCGGCCGCGTTGGAGTCAGTGCGGTGTTGTGGTCGACTAAGGGAACCCAAAAAGGCAACCGGAAATGTTCGCCGTGCACCTGGTAGTCGCAAAGGCACAACGCTCATAAGCTTGCGGAGAGTGAATACAAGATGCTTCATATCATCGCGTTGTTATTCTGAGTAGAAGAGACAGACACCGATTCTAGTGACTCACAAGATCGAGATCTTAGACTGAGGGGTACACAATAAAATGTGTGCATGTGGCAGTGTGAATCGACTTCTTGTCCCCTTTATCCTGAAATTGATGGGATGGAGCACCAAAAAGACCGCAATCGAGCTCATGGAGTCAGCTACAGGCTGTATATCCCACGAAATGAAACGCACTTTCCAGTGTTAAGGAACTCATGCGTGAGTACCGTGTATAGTTTTCGAGTCGTTCTTGAATTCCATGCCGCTCACTTCGCCTGTCGGTTGAGTCGTTGCCAACCTGCAAGATGATGGTAAAACGCAGATGGTTCTTCCATGATACGAGAAGATCACGATATCCATCATGATTATGAACTTGATGATGGACCTCCTCCGTCCCGAGGAGTTTGCGAGTTTCTTGGCAGACACGGTTGGACTAGGTAGGATCGCCACAGGGCACACTTATGTCGAACATAAGCGACATAAGCGGTACGCTCTTTGCCCCCCCCTTTCAGAAACGATATTCACGACCATTTTTTTCTGACAGGTATAAGGGCTTCTCGACGTACGATATGATATGTCGCTGCCCTCCATCGTAGTATTGTCACGTGACCGGTAAAATCACTTCAAGTTCCGAGTCGGTTGATCCCCTGGCAAAGATCAGTCAGAAACTAAGATGTGTTTCTGGAGGATGCAATGCAAGGTCAGACCTGTTACCGGATATACGAACTGTCTCAAAATGGCTGGACAAGGCAGTATGACTTGAGCCTACTGCACTCAGAAAAAAGCCGGATTGTTTTTTGCTTTGTTGCCTGGGGTGCTAGTGGACACCCCAAACTTGAGGTGACAGAATTTTCTCTTCATACCACGAATCCTCATTTCCGTCTTGGGTGGCCGCAGAAGGAATTCTACGATGGTGGGTGGGATCGACTGCTGCATCTGGGAGCCAATCAAAAGTAAGCAGTAATGTCTGGTGACGGGATCCAAGAGCTGACCACCCTTCGGAACTTAACCTACGCCATCGATAGACAAGTAGTCTCCCAACCAAAACCAGACAGCGGAGATCTTACCAAGCCTTCGACGCAACGCGGTCTTTCAAATTGGTAGAATATGCCTTGCATGCCTTCAAAACGTGCACAGAGAGTCAAAACTAGTTCTGGATGGCTGTTCGACCTACCCCTTCTCTCCTCTCAACCCTTTTGGCCCCACATCATCCCTTTCGCGCCCGCACTAAATGTCCATTCCTTACGAACGGTTGTGCTCATCCGGGAATGTCCCAAGGTCACCGTATATGAGGCTTCCGAGCTACCAATCTCTGCGTCGCCAAAGGTACCATCCTTACGGCACAACCCGTACCCGGTCGTTGTCTAGTTCCGCAGACGTGATGGTGCGGAACCCCGGTTAACACAGAGCAAAGTCTGATTTCATAGCTACAGGAACCCGCCGAGGACGCTGACTTCGAAGCTGACACGCTACTAGCTTGCGTTAATCCAATTTCTGTCTCATTTTCTCTGGTCAGAAAGCAGCACACGACTTATCCTCTTTGTCCAACTGACTACGTTATACAGTCGACGATCCACGAGGATGATTGCTTGGCTGGCTTGCGTACAGTAGTTTCTGAAATGATTGGCCGAGACAGCGCGCAAATGCACATTGGATCCGTCCATTTGGTCATTGTGAGGTCATCCATATCTGTATCATCACGTTGGCTCATCGTGACGCCCAGGACTTTGCCTTTATCGTACGTAGTCATCTTCGCAAGAACGGCACATCGATTCGCGACGAAGCTGCGATGACGCTCCCTCCCACTACTATAGCGCTGTCCACGTAATATGTTCATTCCACCGTTCCGTAGATCCTGGACCCGGTTCGTATATCCCCATATGTGCATACCTCCGTCGTAATTGAGTTTCTTGTGATTGATGTGTTGGTATTTGGTCTATGAGCACTCACGATAGTCGACTTGTTTTAAATCAGTCTCGCTGCTTGCAGATTTAGTTGAGAACGGTGCTTGGAACCATAATCCCTCTCTTCCCCACCTCGACCTCGATCCGGCATCGATGGCCTCTCGGTCTGCTAACAAACCCCACGTTCGTTTTGCTTCCGAACTGATGGTGCCGCCGGCGGACCGACAGAGGAAGGTAGGCGCCAATCTCATAGACCCCTGTCGTCCACAGAGTCTCCAACACCGGCTCATATATAAACTGACACCGGCTGGCCAGAGTCATTCATTTTACCCAAAAGTTGCTCAGGAGAAAGGACGTTCCGAACGTCAGTCTTCGTTCGATCTGTTCTGGCGATGGGGCAGACTCTCCTCGGACAGCCAGGGCGAGCGCCATCGCCACCGTGACCAGCCGAACCGTTTAGCAGCTGAGGTATGCCATCAGCCACGTCTCAGTCAATGGGTCTCATCGACAGTATGAAACCTCAGACTGTGCTCGAGAAAAGAGACTGTGCCACCTTGTTTAGCATTTCTGGGGGGATTCCACAGCACATTCGTCAGAGCAAGTTGATTTTCACAGGCTTTGGATTTGACGCTCTCTCGCGGGCCACTGCCTGCAAGCGACCCTGTCGGGAAACACCTCAGCTGCCGCCGCACGACGTTCTTAAACCCTCGCAAACGCTCCTGCGTCTTGAGATGGCAAATCCGCCACCATCGATAACTCACGTTGGGTACATTGACAAGAGGTTGATGGTTTAGTTAGTGGGAGGACTTGTAGTTCTTCAGGGATATGGAGCCCGAGGTCTGGGGATATCAGCTGTCATTGCGATGCTAATGTAACGAACGTACACACAAGAAAATAGATGAAGGACAATACCGTGATAATTCTCAGTCCGCATCAACGACGAGGCCACCACGCCCCCTTCTGATCCGATCTTCTAGACCTCCTTCACCACCAAACACTTTCTTCTGCTCATGGCTCAAAAAACCTCCCATACCTTTTGACTTCAACCTTGCTTCATTCTCGGCTTCCAACTCTGCCTTCTCCTTTGCTAAAAGCTCTAGCAAACGTTTTTGCCGATCAGCCTCCACACCGGATGCATTGGATTGCATGGCAGCTAACCGCGCCGCACGGTCCTTAGCATCGTTGGGAGGCTTAGAGTCCGCTGGATGAGGCCGAGATTGTGGTGGAGGGGGTGAGATCCGGGAACGCTTCGCACCGTCGCTTACAGGACTAGGACTTCGTCGGCGCTTCCTCGTGTCATCGGCATATCGACCCCCATGGCCCTCATCTCTCGAATAATTTCGTCTATTGTGGTCGGAGTCATCGGAGCGAGACCACGTACGAACGCGGTCGTCCCGGCGCCTATGATAAGAATCTGGACTGCGGCTCTGACTTCTTCGTGCGCTGTATTCGTTCCTGCGGCTGTCGCGATGAGAGTGGATGGGCGACCGCGAACGACGGGAATAGGGGCTGGGTGAACGCCTTGCGTAATCACGGCGCTCGTATGAACGGGAGCGGCGCCTTCGATGATCGTCCATTGGACTGAGACTCCGTGAGGGCGTGCGTCCCCGTGTACGATGTTCAGCGTCCATTGCTTTTTCTTTGCCCTTCTTTTCCTTCCTATCCCGCTTCTTTTCCTTATTCTTGCTCTTCTTCGGTTTGATGCCATTTCGTTCTTGCAATTCACGAAGACGAAGGGGATTAGACATCAATGTCTGGTAGGCAGCTTGCTCCTGCTGCTTCATCGCAAGTAACGGATCCTCGCGAATTTTCGAGGCGATATCTCGGACAGTGTTGGCATTCTGGACGGCGATGAAATTCTTGTGCGAAGCTCCCAACTGGACAACACATCAGGAAAAAGAGCAAGAACTTGAGACACGGCGTACCTTTGCATTGTCATCCGCAGTCAAGATTTTGTCCACTCGCTTCTTCCCAAGGAGGTAGTCCTCCAGGTCGTTGGGGTTCTGGTTGCCACCTGTCGCCGGGGTGGTATACATCCACTCTAGTTTCTCTGTTCTTTTCTTTCCTGTTTGCTCCTCTTGGAGGCGCTGAAGTTCCTGCAGCTGGCGTTCCTCCTCCTTCTCCTTGCGCAGCTGGTCAAGCTTCTTCTTCTCCTCAAGCTGGAGGGGACGAGCGTTGGTTGGATGATGAGCAATACAGGGAGAGAACACTTACAGCTTTCTTTTCTTCCAACCAGACCCGCTCCTGGTTCTTCAGGAGGAGCGGGTGCCAGGATTTCTTCATGTTCAAGTCTCCGCCACCCATCTTGGCTAGAATCTACGTAGACGGTGAAAATCAGAGTGTCGTGGTGATGGTCAAGAACTGCTCCTCGATACAGTGCATTACGTGATGCATTATCCATATTTCAGACTCCGGTGCTTCGGCCGTGTTCAATGGTTCCCCCGGGTTACTGCACTGCACTAGCATACTGAGCTATTGGTGTGCTGGACATCGCTGAGGGCGACCTCCTCGACCTATGAATGACGCTGGGCGTTGGACTGTCTATTTTGCCAGACAGTGGACGGACTACCTAGGAGTGTTTGCGCTTGTTTGTGTCGACCTCTCACCAGGTCAAGGCAGTTCCGGCGTGCCGCGCTCAGCATGCACAAACTATAGCAAGACCATAGCAGCCACGCACTTCGTACTCGGCCATGCCTGAGACACTCGATACTTACGATGATGCAGCGGGTACGCTGCCTTCGGAGCCGACGTTTGTGTCTATCGTGCAGGCGCCCGAACCTCATTGACATATGCCTCACGACTACAGGCCTCCGCGTTCGATATACTCACTTACCCGCAAAGAAATAACGCGTGGAATCGCCAATCGTTTTGTACATTCACGGTCATATATCGTTCTCTATCTAGTGATGGCCGCACTGTCAGTCACGACGGTCGCACTCAGTTTGTCCGACGGTTGTCCAGGACTTCCCTTCTACATTCTCGAGATTATCATCAACACTTCAATGATTCTTGAAGTGGGTGTTCGTTTCGTTGCCTTTGGAAGGGTGAGTTTTACCTGTCGTGGTCAATAATTGACATCGAAAAAACTAAATTTGAGCCCAGCAATTCTGGAAGTCACCATACAATATATTAGATCTGATTCTCACACTGTTTTGCGCAATCACCCTTCTAGTTCTGGCATTTGCGGGCTGCGGTACCACGAGCAAGGAGGAAGAACTGCTCGATACCTTGCTGTTAATAGCTCGTAACGTGTTGCAGTTTGGCCGCTTAGCTGCGGTGATGAGACAGTACGTCTAGAATTTCCGACGTGTTACCAAGGATTGACAGGCTGGCAGGTCTGGCCAGTCGATATTTTCGCGACCGAAGCCTATCGACATATCTACGATTCGTCGTGCGGGGTATCGTAGTCTTGACCTTGATCTTGACGATGAAGACGAGGACATAGACGCAGAACTCGGCCAACCACTTGTCGGTGAACCAGTGTTGTTCGATGAACAAGAGGATGAACAGCCGAGGAAGATGTCAGATATGCCACGTGCTGCTCAAGCGATTCGTGAGCGCGATGAAGAGGATGTTTGGGCGGAATTAGGATGAATGGGCTATGGAGAACAGGGTCGTCAGGTAGCCTGGTCGCAACTTTTCGGCGCAATCGGTCAGTGCACATGTCTAACAAGTACGTTTACGTCGTCCTCTAGCACCTTGAGACATCTTTGTCTATAATATATTGGTCACCAAGAACCATTTTTACAAGCACACAGTCCAGTATTCGAGTGCCTGTTGATAAGCTTGTTGATACAGTAGTATGCCCAACGATCTTTTGCACAGGTGAACAAGACATGGTTGTTTGTACATTCTGTTTGGTCTTGTAGCTGGCCTTTCTGGGCAGTGTTTTCACTGCACTGTGCACCCATGCGAACGAAGTGTAACCGTGTTATGTGTCGATGTATCCGATGATCCTACGCAATAGGACAATATTACATGTAGATTATGGATGGAGAGAAGCGAAAACAATGAACGAGGGGCAAGATACCAGACTCGTGTACAACCGTTGATAACTGGCCATCAGTCCGTCTCTTCCGTGTGGTATCCAGCGCGCCGCATCGCACCCAGATGATGTCTCGCAGCACCCAGCTCCTTTTCGAGCTTCAATATCTCAACTTGCTGTTCCATCTCGCGTCGCTTGAACTCCAAGACGGCCATGTTCTTGTAGTCTACTTCTTCTTCTTGCACTTGTTTGGCGGAGACGGCCTTGACTTGCCTGACGAGTGCTTTGCATGCTTCAGTGACAGCCTTAGCGGCAAGCTCAAGTCGCTCTTGAGTCTTGGACATGAGGTTTGCCTTGACACGAGATGCAGCGACGAGCTGGGCTGTCGCCGCAGCAACCTCGTTGGAGGCAACGATGAGTTGCTCAAGCGAGTGTGTACCGGAGAGCACACCATCAGCACTTTCGATGAGCAAATTCGTAGCGAATGCGACCGATTTCGCAGCAGAGATGAGACCTTCTGTCCATCTGTTGTTACGCTTGTAGAACTGTTGCACAGAGTTCGACCCTTTGCCTTGTGCGACGATCTCTTGCTGAGACTCCGTTGCGGCCTGTATGAGGCGGGCAATGGCACTTGTGATTGCCATCGCCGCTGAAAGAATCGAATCATGGACTTGGAGATCCACGGCGCTGAACCGTGACGAGTCGCGCGGGCGAGACATGAGTTCTTGCAACCTCTGGGTGGCTGCCTCGATAGCCTGGGCTGCGTTGAGCATCTCTTGTTCAACGATATCTCCAATATCCCCGTTGGCCTTAGCAAGAGAACCGCCTTTCGAGCCCTTTGGAACCAGTGTGTCAACAACCTCTGATAGGCGGGTGAGAGCCATTCTAGCTTCGCTGTTGTTGCGCATGGCAACTTCCTTTCGCTGGGCGGGCTGGAGTAAATCAAGCTTGTACGACTGCAGGTTGAGGAAGAATCGCAATCCAACATCGCCAGCTGTCCTGGCGAAGGCGACGATCTTGTCAGAAGCGTCGTCATCATTTGCAAGTCGGGTGATCCCCTTGCAGTTGATCAGAACGTCTGATAGAACCTGAGCGAACTCGTTGGCGCCTTTGATCACATCAACGTGGTCACCGCCCACGTCGCCTCCAAGATGAAGATTGAAGATAGTGGCGAAGTCCGTAGCGTTGTTGACGGCCTTTTCAATCATAGATAAGGTGTATTCTGGTGTCGAATTGATGTTGCCGGCCTGGGAAGGAGACTCGAGCTCATAAATTGCATCGTCAACCTTTTGCACGCATGCTTGCAAAATCGAGTCTGCATAATGGTAAGATAAACGCTATATGTCGGTCAGCGTATCGTGAACGCACCAATAATTTGGTTCAGCTTCTTACGGTTGTCCAAGATAAGGGTGTCGATCTGGGCATTGGTCGCCTCCTCAGAGATACCTTGGTTCTGGGCAAGATGTCAAATCGCATAATGCGATACGCACAAAACTGCGTTACCTGCTGTGTCTCCGACAACTGCTGGATAGTGCTGTCCATACCCTCTTGAAGAATCATGATTTCTTGATCCTTCTCCTCGCGCAAGCGTTCCAAATCGCCGCTAGCATTGTTGAGTTTGACCAACAAATCATCGATTTGAAGTTGCTTCGCCTGCCAACCCATCAGTATTTCGTGGGACTATAGGAGAGGGCATTACCCTTAACGAGTCTTCAAGTTCATTCAGTTGGCGATTATACTTGCCAAGAACACCGGACACTTCAGAACTCTTTGATCGTGCGGCGTCTTCTGCCCGTTCGTTAGCGAAACTGAGCTCGCGACGCAAGCGCTCAAGCTCATCCTTATGTGATGACTTTTGGCGATCAACATCAAAGCGAGCCCGGTCACGCTCACGAATCATGTCCGCGAGCTCCAAATTCTTCGTTTTCAGGTCCCGCTCCATGCGCTCCATACGATCAACCGCTTCTTGTGCAGAGTTTGCTTTGAGTTGCATCTGCTTGAATTTCGCAAGCATGTCCAGGTGTTCCGTTCTGAGTTGACTGTAAAGTTTGGCCAGAGCCTCGTATTTGTTCCGCCACAAGGTCACCTGGTCCTGCAACTGCTTGATCAACTCGTCTTTAGAGGCCATTTGCGCGTTAATGTTTGCGGTGCTCGCAGCCAACTCGCCTTCCAACCCTTTGACGCGCTACATTTAAGACATCAGCTCACCGGGAAGCCAATAAGAGACAGAAAACCTACATGGTCATACTGTTCAAGTAAGAGTTGGTCCCTCTCGTACTGGCCTCTCATGGCGAGCAATTCCCTTTGATACTCACTCGCCTGCTGAACCGCTTGGTTGCTGTATTGCACCATCTGTTGTTGTAAGAGTTGTTCTTGTGCCAGGCGTTCCCGCTCGGCCTGTTCGCGCTGGCGCTGTTCAAATTCGCGCTGCTGTTGCGCTTCGAGTTCCAATCTTTGCCGCTCTTCAGCCTCTCGTTGAGCGCGCAAAGCAGCCTGTTGGTCTTCGTACTCCTTGAGCATCCGCGCTTGCTCACTGACAGCTGTAGAATCTGGAGATGGTGCTGGGGGAGGGGCCGGCGTCGTAGTGGACTTTGGTCGTGCCGGTAGATCCGGAGCATTGCCAGAATCGAAAAGATTGGGTGGTTCCTAGTATTTTCTGATGATTAATAATGGGAAGATCATAGCTGAAGAGTTCTGACCTGACCAAGCTTTGGCACATTAATGAGACCAGTCAGATACTTGAGATTGGAGCACTCGTAGTAGAATTTGCGTAAATTATAGTGCTGTGCGTCGAAACGTTCGCGCAGCGGCTCCAATGCCTCGTGGTCATTCGTTCCTGTTGAAGGGGATCAACGACTGCTTTGAAAAATGACAGAAGACTTACGTCGGTACAGGGCTCGCAGCATGCTTGTTATAAACCGATAGATACCCCAACTCTCCTTAACAAGTGGTACCAAGGAAGAAATTCGACATTCATTGTTGGCTGAATGCCTGAAGTGCGCAAAAACCATCCTTTGGAAGGACTCAATTTGATCTTGCAAGCCCATGAGATCAGTAATAGTCTCATATCTATGGTTCTTTGAACGATTGAAGAGTGCATCAATTCATATTTCCTACCCTTCGTTGGGATCATCGATGCCCTTGAGGGAAATATACTCCTCGTACTCGAACAGGCCATTAAATTCCGGGCGAAGACGGTGAAAGCGAAGCTTGGCCAGGATGAATTGGACATATGTTCGAATTAGAGATCCGTATCCTAGTATCAGTTTAGATGATTCCGATGCGGAATGCGGAACGCAACCAACCTCGCTGGCCATCAGTGGCAACGGTACGAGCACAAGTCTCAAGCCAGCCCGTCTGTCCGTGAGCCTCCTTAATAGTCTATATATTTCCAGCAAATGAGCAGCGATGAATGTCGGTATATTTCAGGTTGGACACGTACGTTAGGGTGACCTTCCTGTAGGACTTTGTGAACGGTGATGAGCGCCTTGAATGTTTGAATTTCATCGGATAGTATGGGCTGAACACGTAGGCCACTCCAAAATGATATTGAGCTATGGTAATCCCATGTGTATACGATGCATTCTGCAATAAAGTCAGACTGGAAGATGGGAGTCAAACGTGTTGTGAACGTACTCCGGACGTGTTTCTGTTTTGGAGCAGTCTCGTCTGCGCTGGTAGCTTTCTTTATGTTGATTACTAGTTCTTGCTCGGCCTTGTCTTTATCGACTGGGCGGGTGGGATAATGTACCTCGTCACCACCGTCAATGTCAAAGCCAGGACGTTTTCGGTAAGACCTGCGGCAGCGATGTCAACTGGTCTGCGATGCATATACCTCTGAGGTGCTACTTGCATATCGCCCAAATGACTTGCCGTCAGATGTTGGGAATGGACTCGTCAAGAAATGATTTGGAGAGCGTGAAGGCGCAGTACTTTGACATCAAACACTCGTGGGAACCGAGAACTGAACTCATACCACATCAGCCTCGAGGGGGTTTCCGGGAATGTTCTCATTATCTCGTAGCAGGCTCTCCAAGGGTGTATTGCCTACGCTCAGGTCGACACAGCGCTGCCAAAGACTACTACACACGGGCGAGTCCTCAGGACCTGCGACATCCAATTATGCTCCAAAGAAATCGTCCTGGTCAAGCCCGACGATCTTACTTTTGGGTTTCATCCCGATTTTCACGTTCGCCTTGGGGACATGGCAACTACAACGCCTCCAGTGGAAGATTAATCTGATCGACGAGCTAGAAGAAAAGCTACAACGCGACCCCATCCTGCTTCCAAAACGAATAAAGTGCGAGCGCATCTCCTCTAGAACAACGGGACTCTAAATCGCTGCCATTTCAAGTGTCTCCGTGATACCAGAATTTACCTTCCGCCGAGTCTTGCTCCGAGGTCGCTGGGATCATGCACGTGCAATGCTACTGGGTCCCCGTGTTCGTGACGGCACCCATGGCTACCATGTCATCACTCCTTTGGTGAGGACTGATGGTTCTACTGTTCTGGTCGACCGTGGATTCATCGGCAAGGATTTTGCCGGCCACTATGCGCGTGACGAGGAAGGCGAAGTCCAGGTCCTAGGCATGCTCCGAACATCGCACAAACGAAATTCATTTACTCCGGACAACCAGCCCGCAGAGCGCAAGTGGTACTGGGCAGATATTGACTCTATGGCCGAAGCTGCTGGAGGAGAAGCTGCTGGTGTCCAGCCTGTTTTTATCGAACAAATATTTGGTGAGTAACCGTACAACGTTGGGAGGACGATCTCGAATCCACGCTTTGCAGATGGTCATGCAGGCGATGCAGCTGCTCACCTCAGTAAAGGCATACCAATTGGGCGCTCAGCTACAGTTGATGTGCGTAATGCTCATCTGTCGTACGTGATTACTTGGTATGCAAATGTGTTACTCCTATGTGTGCGTCTAATTTCATGCCAACAGGTATTCATTGTCAGCCTTCACTGCTGTGATGCTCGGGCGTGTCATTTCAAAGCGAAGAGCGCAGCCAGCACGACCTATGCCTCGGTGATAGACTGGATCGTAACCCGCGTTGTCTTTAGTGGCATCCATGATTAGGGATCACCTCTGTAGTCTCGCATTTGTCTGTGCTCCCGATACCCTTTCCATTTATCGTTCATCGACACACTGAGCGAATCGGCGAATTCCTGTGGACCACAGCCCTGACGCGAATGAAAGTGACGTAAGTGTGCGTACGAATGGTGAGTGGCAGGTTACTCCCATGCATTGTTCTGCCTTTTGCGACTTGCTTTGACAATGGTCACTCTTTAAAACTCCTTTCGAGACCAAGAAAACACGCCACCCTGAAGAATAGCGGGCTTATAAAAGGGGTGTTGCGTCAGACAGTGCATTATTTAACTCCACCATGCACACTCGTAACCCTTACTTTCCGGACCCACGTCACATCCACCATTCTAAGCTCAGTGCTGTCCCACTTGACACACCAGTGGAACTTGTACACCAAAGGGATAATCGGGTTGACGATCGACGCAGACTTAAGCCAAGGCCACGACATCGTTTCAATTCTCAGGACTATACGATGTCGCATGGCATTGAAAGGCGCACCCCCACAGCGGCGGTGGCGAGGGCAGGTGCCGGTAGGCACTTTTTGTTGTTGTGCCAAATGAACATGTATATTGACACTGAACATCTCAGACAGAGCCTTCCCGGAAGACGTCAGGCAAGCACTGTACCATCAACCTGAGCGAGCCATGCTTCGACAGGAACGAGAACGTCGCACATCATTCGACCAGCGTCAGCATCAGACTCAGGCGACCATTTCCAGTTTGCCACATACTCCGGCAGCATGGGCCCCTCCAAACGATGTTAACCAATCTTACATACAGACGAGGACGACGGCTCGGACTGTCCTCTCGCAAGATCGACCAGACCTGAACGTCCTTCCAGATGAATGTAAGTTGTTGTGTGGGAACATAGGATGGACCAATGCTCATCCGGCCATTTGTTAGATCATCAACTGTCGCAAGCGGAGAAGCACCGGTTGCGGGCGCTTCTGCCCCCTCCGATTCCGCTGGTTCCCAAGGAGAAGCCGTCGAAAGCCTCGTTTCTCGAGCGTTTGAACCCTTTTCGTTGTATCAGGAGCCTGTTGGCGCCTTCGACGCCTAAGTACACGACACTCATTGTTATGCCGAGTGAGAACAGTGCACATTCCCGTTGCAGATCTATCGCACGACAACCGTAGAGAATCCCTACTTAAATGTAAAGGACTGGTGTAACCACAATTCAGCGCGTGAGAAAGCTGTCAATAATTGATCAATGAATAGTACTTAGTACTCGCCTCTCGACTGTCCTTTCTTGTCTTTCTCCCTCACCTAAACCGAATGGCAGACTTGTCGTCTGTGTCTGAACCCAACCTGACGTCTCAACCAGCATCTTCTCAAACCCAGCCTGTTCGTATACATTTCCCAGACCGTTTCCTCACTGCTCGTACACATGGCAATTCATCGAGGTCGTCTTCTATCAGTTTTACTTCACCTGCACAACCCATACTACAGTCAAGGTCAGACAGCAGGGCTGACGTGGATCTGACCGAAGGCAGGCGACGCGTCCGCTCGTTGGGACCTGATCCTATGGTGTCTGGCAGCAAAATATCCAAGGACACTTCTCCACTGCATCATGGATCTCGCAGGAAGAAGAACCCCACCCAAAGCCAGAGCTCCGCCCTCTCGCCGCTGAAAGTTGATTCATTTCTGTCCGACTTCGAACCGAGTGCCTTCTCGAACGAATACGATCTTTGTGAGTTCTCCGTCACATCATCTCTACAGCCTCTAAACTCGTGGATGGCGTTACAACAGCTCATGAGGGCAAGTAAACACAGTCTGGTACAAACTTCCCCTGAATGGCATTGACCCATCCAGATCCAAAGATATTGCAAGACGTCCAGCGTGCCCTACACCTTCAGTCACGGAGACGTGAACGCATGTCGCAACAACTACGTCCTACGTCTGATGAAGTGCCATCCTCGACCGACACACCCATGAACATGAGCACACCGTATGCATCTACGTCCTCAGCCCCACCTGGCCCGCATTCATCTCCCAAATATTTGCAAGTAGCCAACTTACCGTCCGAGGTAGACTTTAGTCCGTCGACTCGATCCGTACCCCTCCATCCCATCCCGCTCTCCTCCAACGGTGGAGCAACCTTGGACTGGACAGGTTCCCAATCCGAAGACGAGAAATTGGATAGGCGCTGGTCGATTTCGAGAGGCAAACGGAAGGTCAAGGAAAGAATGCTACCGTCTAGCAAGGCGATTGTCGAGAAACAAGAAGCATTGTTCACAGGTCTGTCGCATGAATATTCGAGGTCGACGTGCTCTAATGTTTCATGGCTCTAGACAGAATTTCGAGGATCAGAGCTGAGGCATCACCACCGACGGTTCGCAAGGCAGCCATTGTCAGTGAACAGCTAGGGCGACGATACAATATCCTATATGCCTCTGTAGCTAGTGGGGATCCTGTGGGCCTTGCGCAAATAGCTCGCTGGCATGCTGGCTTGGGAACGGAGACACGTGCATGGCTCGATAGTGCTGAACCCTTGACATGGTTGAAACACCTACTTGGCCGACGTGGAAAACAGCGATCACATTGGCACGTGTCCGCACTCATCGTAGAAGAATACATGAAGTTTAAGAAAGGTATCACTTCGTCTACGCCTCTGCCGCAGTCACAGGCTGCGTCGTCTTCACATGAAACACCCCCTTCCCAGTACCGCCTCGAATCCGCAGCAAGACGAATCTCTGCTCCCCCATCGGATTCTTCACCGGGTACTTCCCTCAGTCGAGTTCGTTCCTCGGATGGTCGTATATCCTTTGGTCCCCTCGTGGCAAACTCCCATGACTCTCTGGGTAATCCGCAAACGCGTGGCGAAGGGAAAGCTCGAGGATGGCGATATTCTATTCCCGCTATCTTCGATTCGGGTAGCGCCAATGGTACCCCCTCACCATATCATCACCGCAATTCTTCTGGCGGGTTGTCGCCGGCCAGTAGTCGTCTCAACTTTCCTGACATCATCCACCGTTTTCGTCGGCACCCTGCAGAGAGCGAGGAGGGTTCCTCGTCGCCATTTGGTTCGCAGTCCGAAGACCAGAACGATTCCGTTCCAAGTGGACCTCGCGAAAAGCTCACGCGGAAGGATCCATCCCATCTAGACGAGTTACAATCGCCGCAGGAACCGGCTGCAGAGATCAATACCTCGAACGATATGCCTGATGCACATTTCATTCCACCTCTCCCAGCTGATTCTACCACTGCACTGGCTTTCCCAAGTCATCTTGACCAAGAGATTGTCGTACCTCCAGATGGGAACCATCCAGACACCACCCTTTCTCAACCTACACCCCTCCACTGCAAGCGTTCGTACCGTAGCATTTCCTTGCCTGTCACGCCAAGTGTTCATCCAATGTTGCTGGTACCCAGTGGAGAGCTTGACGAGGAAGATCAACTTGAAAGGGAATACGAGCTAAAGTTGAGGTGCGTGCTTCTTATGTACTTTCTGATAATTAATGCTTCACACTACCTAAGGACACTGGAGGAATTGAGGACTCACAACCACAGGCTTCGTCATCGAATGCAGCGAGTTGCAGTCGATGTCCGGGAATATGAGCTCGTTTGTTCTAGCGTGATGCCAGCGTTAGGTATTGCATATCGTAGCCTCCCCATGGAGTTACTCGACGCCTTCAGCCACGATCCCTCAGCTGTGACTAGTGGGACCCGCAAACGTCATGGATGGAGAATAGTCGAGGACATACATGCGCGGGTGTTTCGACAACGCGAGATTGTTACGAGTTTCCTCTCTGGAGTGAAGTCTGATACCGACGCGGTTTCTATACCGGAAAGCGTCATGGATAAGCCGATTTCCACTCTCATGGAGAAGCTGCAAGCACTTGAGAGCGAACGGGAACCCCTACAGGAGCAAGCTGACGAAGTGTCACGGATGCTGACGGAAGTCAGGGCATCCCATTCGACCGTCAAAGAAGAATACAACGACGCTCTATCTTATACGTCTGTTGTTTATCCAGAGGTCCATCTCTATTTTTCTCTCATATTCGCCACGTTTACCTTGTGATATTTTAGCTTTCGCATATCGTTGCAT
Source organism: Lanmaoa pseudosensibilis (assembly GCA_038092875.1). NCBI lineage: Eukaryota > Fungi > Basidiomycota > Agaricomycetes > Boletales > Boletaceae > Lanmaoa > Lanmaoa pseudosensibilis. The sequence continues at coordinate 227,796 of JBBPRF010000003.1, read as the reverse complement.
TAGAAGAAAGCTACAAAGATCAGTATCAGCAAGTCTGGGAACTCGGCATGGATGCCTTGACTTTCATCCTCGATACGATCACCCCATTCTGGAGAAGCTACGGAAAAATCATAGGGGAAGATATGCAGGATTTTGTAATCATTCCTTGGTACCGGAACGAGTTCACTGGAGAATCCAAACGCTACGCGGTGCAATCGGTTCCCCGTCGCTCCCTTCGTCATTGGGTTGCACTTTTCTGCCTTGCTGCCCTCACTTGCTTCGTCACGTTCTTGCAAGCGCGGGCTGCAATCACATTAGCATGGCATTATCGACTCTTATGGATCGACAACCAAGCATTCCGCTGGGCAATTATGCCCTTCTTCTGGGTGGTGATACTCATTCAGTGGTTTGCTCTTATGTTCGAGGTTTGTGTTGTCCTGCTGCACATTGCCGTCGTCGCGTGGTGGTTGGGATGGTTGGTTGGAATATGTACATGAATATTAATCAGACCATTGTTTCGTCATCACTTGGTAGCATCTACGTATACTATTATTATTTATATCACTTTGCTGAACTCTCCTTCGTTTCAGGATACTCTGTCAGGTTGAGATGTTACGGATTGAGGTGAGGGGTCCACAGACTTTGGTAACGGCTGCACACTGTCGTGGGTTGACAATTTGTGGGAGACAGTCGCCTCGCTAGCTTGGGAAGTTTCTCCAATTCGCCCCCCTTCCACGCATGGTCGACAATATCCTGGATGTGCAATCAATCTGACAGCTAAATATGATGGGATCCTCCGCTTACTCCCTCCCATGATCAATGGTACGTTTGCTTGACCACATGCAAAACAAGCAATCTTCGGGGGAGGAATCTGACTCTTGGGCTGCGCTTGCCGCTTGCGCTTCGCTGTTGGGGAACCTGGAGGGTCTTGTGCAGATTTACGTGGCGCAGACCTCCGTTTTGGTCTTCCGCTTTCTGTTGAAGGCTTAATTGGTTTCATAGCATATGACGGCAGGGCAGCCTGGGACAGTCAAGTATATCAATACACGTCGAAGTATCATATTTGCATGCTTACGTTCTGGATTTGGGTGAGTTGCGAACCTTCGGGGAGTCGGTACGCCAAGAATTTCTGTTCGGGCGGTTCCTGTGACAGTGAAAGTGTAAGGAAAACGAAAGCAGCCAAAAATGAAGAATCCGCTACAATTTCCATAAGAATTTTGCGATTTTCTTCCATTTTTTCCTGGGATCCTACCCAGCGCGAAAAAGTGTCCCAGATGTATGAGCTTGCCGTCTTGAAATGGAATTCAACCACCTGCTTGGAATGTGACTCCGCTAGAGCACTAGTTTCAGATCCAGAGGGATCTTGGGGTGGCGTCATGCTAGGGAACGGAACGATGGTGGAGACCGTGAGGTCACCGATCGACGCAGGATCTCTGGATGTAGAGACAAACTCGCACGTGACGGGTCCGCGGGGAAATACCCAGCGATCTGAGGGGGCTTCTCGGAACTCTATTACAATATCGAAGTCCTTGATAGCTGCTTGGTATTGGTATTGCTGTGTCGCTGCAGGTGCAGTCGGAAAGGGGGTACTCGACGAGTCGGTTCCCGGTGCGCTTTGTTGTGATGTAGTAGCAGGGGTACCCGTTACTGGGGAACTTGCTAGTGATTGGATAAGTAAACCAAGAGTCTTCAGCTGGTCCGGCGTTGCCCGTCCGGAAGCAGCGAGTTGTAACAGATTTGCAAGAATTGGATTTGACGTCGCTGCAGCGTTAACCTGAGAGATCAAGTCGGGAGGTACGGGTAAGGTAGAAGATAAAGATGACAACAGTGTGTTAGATTCCCCGGCAGATGCAGACGAGGGAGATGGCAGGGTCTGTGGTTGATGAACTGCTTGCGACAATGGGTTTCCTGGCGCTGACTGGTATACGAACGTTGTTGGCTGGGGGACCGCCACGGGAAACGGGCGATAGTGTACTTCGAACACCGTTGTATCCATAAAGAAGTGGGGGCCAATTTGGAGTGTGCATCTGCCGCGGTTGTAGATCGTGTGTGGGGGTGGCACGACATCAGGTTGTTTCCCTCCCCTTCCGCGACTTGAGAACTTTGGAAACATTGCACGAAGCCATTTATCCCTCGCTGCGATGATGATAGTGAGCAATTGTCATCCTCGAGCGACTGGCTGATCTAACATTGTTTCAGTGATTGCAAGATTACAAAGCTGGGCAAGGTCAGGCGAGATCACACGTAGACCGATAAACGATTGCTTGCCTTTCTGCAGGTGATTTCAGATCTGAGTGTTCACCGTCGCTGCCATCGACCTCCCAGTCCGGGACGTCACCAACGGGCAGTTTCAGTGCTTGACTGCGATTCATAAGGTGTTTGTTTGGCCCTGTTGTGCAACACCCTCTGGATCAAGGTCGATAGCGTACAATCTCTCCTGAGCACTCATCGTTGCAAAACATGAGCACGCGTGTTCGTGAGTCTTTCTAGCTTGTAATTCGGTACCATCGAATGTACAACATGACACATAGAGAAAGGCGGCACCGTATTTCGTCCAGTTACTAAAACGCGGCTCCGCGCCGCCGAGAGCACTTCAAGACACCCTTCCGTATCGCAGGACAATCGTGTCTCGCATCCCCTACCTGAGGCACATAAGACGTCACATTCAATTCCTCCCGAGGACGCTCCTCCCGACGTTATCTCCCCACCATCTACAGTGCTCCCCCAGTTTTCGCTGCAGGGGAGTATTGACCATGCAGTTCCGATTGTTATATCCTCTTCCAGAGGCACTCCACTGGCACAAGCAGCTGAATCTCGAGCTCCGCCTACTGTCGAGGAAATTGCCGCGTCTGCGGGTCCTTTCCATGCTGAGGTTCTGATCGTCGAACAGACTCCTCACCCTCAAAGTAAAAGGAGGTCGCGGTCTGAGTCGTTAGCTGCCACTTCTCCTAAAAGGCCCAGAAAGGCGCGGGGGCCTACAACTCCAGCGTTTGGTGCAGATGCAGACCCCGGCGAGGATCTGGACCCGACATCCGTTACTATGGCTGCCTTATGCGAAGATACGGGTCAGGGCCGCATAAGTAGTAAAGCTTCCCAAATTCTTGACAACCATCTTGCCTGGAAGAAGTCCAATAAGGAGAAGAGGGTGAGGATGCGGATGTTGATGGAGGCAAAAAAGTATGGGAGAAATGAGGATGGCGATACCACACAAGCGAGGCGCTCAGAAGCTGAACCAGAGCAGACCCCAGCCGCCGACGCAATGCCTGGGCCGTCATCTATAGAGCCAGTCTCTGGAAATATCTCCGCCATCGAGGATAGCTCCGGGCAAGGTTTCGACTATTCCCAAAACGTCTCTACTAGTCGATACAATGTTCAAGTCCGAATCGGTCCCCACGGAGAGACTATTGTCGACGAGGAGTCTCTGTTTGTCGACCGTAATGCCGAAGAAGATACCATGGGGTACACCCATGTTGAGGAGTCCGATGTCACAAAGTTTGTCAATTCCGCTACATACTCAAAGCGCTTCCGTGGATCACGCTGGAGTGCCGAGGAAACCGAGTTATTTTACGACGTAAGCTGGTTCTGTGTGGCTACCTATGATGAAATTGACGTTTTTCCAGGCTCTGTCACAGTTTGGCGAGAATTATGAACTCATTTCATACGTTCTGCCTGGTCGGGATCGTAAAGCGTGTAAAAATAAATTCAAAACCGAAGACAAGAAAGATCCTCAGCGAATAAATCACTGTTTGAACAATCGCAAGCCATATGGTCCGTATCCCTTTTTGAAGGTTACCTGTCTTCCTACTTACGCCCAAAAATTCAGATATGCAAACCCTATCCCGTATGACCGGAATGGACTTCAGTGGCCCTACTCCCGAGATACGAGCCCCAGAGGCGTTGTCATTGGTAGAGCCACAGAACAACCCGGAAACCACCCAAGCAGCTCTAGGGCAGACCGTAGGTTCATCGTCTGCTGCTGAGCATGTTGAAGAGGTGGTCGGGGACATCTCTAGTTCCGACCCCGAGTGAACAATATCAAGTGTTGTTAGAAAGATAACTTTTATTCCGATTTGGCGGTTTCAGATGCCCACTTTTTAGGCCGGGATAGCTCAGCTGGGAGAGCAACAGACTGAAGATATGGTCGTTTTCTGGAGGTCCCGTGTTCAATCCACGGTCCTGGCACTTATTTATTTTTCCATGTTCCCCTGAGAGAGGGTCTCGTGCGTGCTGTTTGCTTGGGTTTTCCCAACATGCTTTGTTGCTTCAAGGGCGGATCGTCGCAGGTGGTACTACCAGTACTTGCATCATGTCAGAGTGGGTGCGTATGTCCTTGGCTCTCCACGAACTGGAAATCCCCCTGCTTAAATGCAGGTTTCAGGTAAGTGGATCGGGATCACATCAGCGGACCAATTACCTGATCCAGTGTGGGCTTCTCGAAGTTCGGCGGAGGGGAGGGATCTGACACCTCACGTGACAAGCGCGTCCGTCCTATTTCAATGCAATACTATTCCATCCTTCCAGATAGCCCAATCAACAGAACCACCACGAACATCCTTTCGATAAACATGGCCCCACGTCGCGCCACTGTGCCAGAGGAGAGCATGCCTCCACCCAGCCGGCCACCGAGTCCTCCAGTGATGGACGACATCGAGGAGGTAAGCCATCAGAGTCCCAACTCCATCACCATCGGATACTGACTTTTCCAGACGCCTTTCTTCGACAACGTAGACGAGCTCCAACAACAGGTTTGATTAACTCCCCCCCCTAACCTCTCGCAACTCTGACCTCGCCAGGGCATAAACGTGCAAGATATTCTCAAACTCAAGGTAAACTTTCATTCCTTCCATCTAACGTATCTCACGCGTGTCTCAGAGCGCGGCAATTCATACTGTGTCTGGGGTTGTGATGACGACACGTCGGCAACTCCTCAAGATCAAGGTAAGCACCTTCGAGTCTCTGCAAGAGTTCCATGTTCATCGTCGTCACGTCGTAGGGCATGTCGGAGGCAAAAGTCGAAAAGATAAAGGTAACAGAGTATATGCGCTCCGAGACACTTGACCCTATTGTTCCTCTCATTCAGGAAGCCGCACAGAAAATTGCGGTAACCCACTTGTCTCGAATGTGATATAGCGACTCATTCAAGTACAGGGCACTTCGTTCGCGACAGGGGTTGAAGTTCAAGATCGTCGGAAGCGCGTCCTCGTGATCAGTACGGGTAGCAAATCTGTAGATGCTATTCTCGGAGGTAAGAAGCCTATCTCACTTCTTCTCGCCCAACAAAGAGGAATTCGCACTTAAATAGGCGGCATCATATCTCAGTCAATATCAGAAGGTGAGTGTCTCTCGTGGGTGACCGTCGACTCCAATGAGATCTTGTTCTGGAAAGTATATGGCGAGTTTCGTACGGGAAAGACACAGATGGCGCACACAATGTGCGTGATAGCCCAGCTCCCACCTGAACTAGGAGGGGCTTCAGGAAAGGTATGTCACCCGTGCTCATGACAACACCCTTTTCCGCGGTTAATTCGACTAGGTAGCATACATTGACACTGAAGGCATGTGAGAATAATCCACCGTACTGCGTCAAACTTATAGCATCCCAAGGTACCTTTCGTCCTGATCGCATTCGGTCGATTGCGGATCGCTTTGGCGTCGACGGGACCATGGCGTTAGAGAATATTCTCTACGGTGTGCCGGATCACTGTCCGCTTGACTATTACTCATAATTTACTTGAAGCCCGAGCATTCAATAGTGAACATCAGGTCATAGCTCCCCGGTTGACCTTCTCCGAGTGCTCATACTGAATGTGCAGATGGAACTAATAAACGAGTGCTCCCTTCGTTTCGCCGAGGACAAGGACTTCCGGCTCTTAGTACGTCAGCCCCTCGTGTGTGGCGTTGATATCTGACTTTTGGTAGATTGTCGACTCTATTATGGCTCTTTTCAGGGTTGACTACTCCGGAAGAGGGGAGCTGAGTGAAAGACAACAGAAGGTGCGCGTATACTTAAATCCACCACGCCAAAAAAGATACCCATGCTTGAATACTGTAGCTTGCTCAGGTAAGCTTCGTGTGCGCTGAGACGGAGGATTGCCGTAATCACCCGTCTGCAGATGCTATCCAAGCTCACAAAGTTAGCTGAAGAATACAATGTTGGTAATCTGATCCGTTTTTCATTTATTCGTTCACTATCCCTCGAATAGATCGCGGTGCTTATTACAAATCAAGTCCAATGTACTACCTTGAGCCGTGACTCTCTTCCATTTTTTGGTATCTAATAACCTCTAGCCGACCCTGGAGCAACTATGACTTTCGTGGCTGGTGGTGCTCTAAAGCCAATCGGGGGCCACATTCTTTCACATTCTTCGGCGACTCGTATATTCCTGAGGAAGGGTATGTACACTGCAAGCATTGAGGATGAGGAAGCACGAAACTCATGGGCTGTGTTTACGAAATAGGTCGCGCGGAAGAGCGCGTAGCTAAACTGGTTGACAGCCCTGATCGCCCTGAGAGCGAGGCCTCCTATAAGCTTGATGAAGGTGGCTGGACCGATGTTTGAAATCATTACGTTTCCGCGAGCGGCCGCATCTCCTTTCTTGATACTGACACTACCGCGTCTTTGTCCCCCAATGCACGTGCTGGGTCTCGAACGTCACGACAAAGGTGTTCCTACATCCACGTCTATGAATCGGATCGGGATTCCTTTTCGTTTTCTTGGCCCTAAAATACATCAATACAAGTGTTTTCAATTATCCAGCCTAGTTGTCTTGAAGTTTAACATACCTCAGTGAAACTGGTGTAAGTCTTTGATATATATACCACTCCAACTGAGGATCAGCCAGGGGACCAGAAGCCTATGCATAGCATAGTATGTTGTCATCAGAACTGGCATGTACCTTGATGCTCTCCTTCCGGCGAATACCGGATCAGGTAATTACGAGTGTTCCCCGGGTGTAGTACTGGAGAAAGTGGCGTCTTTTTGATCACCCTCTGCCCCTCCAAAAAGGCGTGGTCTCGGAATAACACGTGGATCGATCGAGGCTAAACTACCTTAGATCTATAGGTTCGAAGACAAGCATTGAGGCATCCTCCGATCAGATGGTAGTTGATTCGAATCAATCACTTGAGACAGGTGCATCATCCAACTGCCCACAGAAAATTCGAGTTCTCACCGATGGACCTTCTCCATTTGATTCAAACGAGCAGTAGCACGTGGTGCATAGAAGCTAGAGAAGCACGTTCGTCTTGTCTTCTCGTCATACTCCCATGATACTGGTATAAAATTATCCAGACAGTGGATGGTCTGCAAATATGTTTTTCCACGTTAACATGCTAATTGTCACGAGCACGTTGTTATTCGTTGGCGTAGTTCACGCAACTTGCAACTTGCCACACCTCTACCCAAGCATCGAAGCATGCGTTGACTTACCGTTGCAATACTCCTGCGAAAATACCACCGTACTCACTAATTCATGCTGTAACGTTGTGAAAGGCGGGCTTGTGTTACAAACCCAGTATTGGGATACTTATACCGGTTTGGAGAGTTTTGAACAACTGTTGCCTCAGGGAAGCTGGGGTATCCACGGCCTATGGCCAGACAACTGTGATGGGTGAGCAAGCATCTCGTATACAATTCCCGCTTTTACTAACTGCACGTGTAAGTTCCTTTGATCAATACTGCGATCTAACGAGGCAATACGACCCTAATCCGTCCCCAGCGACCCTTCCCGATGGTACTGTCATCCCTCCTCACAAGGGTCCTAGTGTTAGGATGTTCATAGAAGAATTTCAGCGGTTCGACCTGTTGAGGTACAGTGAGTACAATACGCACGGGTGGCCAGCGATGGATTATTCACATTCCTGACAGTGGACACTTTCTGGATTAACAGGGATGCACCGAATGACGAGTTCTGGGCACATGAGGTCCGTGAATGCCCAACCAAGCTCAGGCTGTGCTAGGATTTAACTAACGAAGGTGGTAGTTCTCGAAGCATGCAACGTGCACCTCGACGTTTGATGTTGCTTGCTACGAGCCTGGTTACAAGAAACACCAAGAAGTGGTCAACTTTTTCGAAACTGTGACGAAGGTGTTCCAGATGTACCCAACCTACAACATGCTAGCTGCGTACGTGCCTCTCCGGGAGGCTCCCGTTCTATTACTGATTGGTTTTCAGAGCCGGTGTCCTCCCTTCTAACCAAACAACATACACCCTGGCGCGGATCACCAATGCCCTGCATTCACAGACTGGTGCGATCCCTTACCTTGGATGCAGTAATAATGGGACTGTTCTTGACGAGGTTTGGTACTTCCACCATGTCTTGGGCACGGTGAATACCCTGCTGGCGGTGCCTGAACCGACTCAAAGGTTTCTACCACAGGAACAATACGGGAACTTCAAGACGGTCAACTCGACCACTCCGTCGAGCTGCAACGAGTGTGACATCTGGTACTATGAACGTGCGACTGGATCGGAGCGTCGAGTTACTTATTAACTGTATATAAAAAAGCCTGTGACCCAACGCGTTGAACGCATCAATGAATGCGGGGAGTCATGTGACTGACACGACGCGACGCGATGAACAAATATGTAAAAACAATTTCATTGGTCTGTCTATGCGAAACGTCATGATACATCTAGTGTGGGTGGTCACCTTCACTCCTACCACTATCTGCGACTTCGGACATGACTGTTCGACTTGATCTCGACGCGCCCGTTGCAGAATCAAGCACTCGGAGGGCCCTTCTAGATATTTCGCTTGCAGTAGCCAAGTGCAAGAAAATCGTCGTAGTCACTGGAGCCGGCATCTCGTGTTCGTGCGGGATACCAGTAAGCCATCGTCTGGCATTGTCTCAGCCTCTAAAAAACAATTGACATTTCATCAGGATTTCCGCTCATCAGACGGATTGTACGCGCTCGTTAAGCAGCAACACCCCGACGTCGTATTAAAGGGTCGGGACCTCTTCGATGCGTCACTGTTTCGTGACAAAACATCAACGGCTGTATTCTATACCTTCATCTCTCAGCTCAAGCAGCGCATCGACTCTGCCACACCCACACCTACACATCGCTTCATCAAAACTCTCGATACTAAACAGAAGCTGCTGCGTTCCTACACGCAGAACATAGATGGCTTTGAAGAAAAGGTCGGGCTCCGTGGTAGCTCAGGCCAAGAAAATGCGTCTGGAAAAGGAAAATCGAGACTGAGGGCCGCGGAAGTACGCAATGTCCAACTACATGGAGACATTCACCACGTCCGCTGTACCCTGTGTTCCATGGATATGCCCTGTACAGAGGGTTATCTAGCCACGTTCAACCAGGGGATGGCCCCGGATTGTCCAGAGTGCAAGTTACGTTGTGAGTACTTGCCCCGTTGCGTTGTTTGGGAGTCGCGCCGACTATTATCTTTTCCCAGCGGAAGCACGCTTGGCTAGGTCTGCTCGACCTCTCAAAGTCGGCAGCCTTCGCCCGGCCATCGTGCTATATGATGAAGTACATCCACTCGGGGACGATATTGGGTTGATCCAGACACACGACATAACACGGAAACCTGATATGTTGATCATCATGGGCACTTCCCTGAAGGTTCACGGGCTTAAGAAACTTGTGAAGGATTTCGCGAAAGCTGTTCACGCCTCGAAAACATCCACCACAGGTACTCCGAGATCAACCAAGAACTGGCAGGGCAAGGTCGTCTTCGTGAATAAGACTCCACCGGGAAGCGAGTGGGAGGGTGTGATCGATTATCATGTTTCCGGGGAAACCGACTGTTGGGTAGAAAAGGTTCTCGAGGACTGGAAAAAGATGCGGCCATCAGATTGGGAGGTTCAACAAACGCTGGATGTTGACGGTGTGTTCAAGGTTGTGAAGGAGTCAGCGTCTGTGGTCACACAGAAACAGTGTAAGTTCCCGATCCTCACATCGGAATAATTTATTCATTATGTGTTACAGCCGCATGCAGGCGAAAATCATTCGTGGAGAATACTCGCCGAGAAAATGAGACCGTGTGTTCACTTACCCCTCCATTCAAACCATCATCAAGTGCACCATCGTCACCTGTCAAACGACGGCAATCGGGCTGCCATTATTCTGATGTCGAGTCAAGTCCACGGAAAAGAAGAGGCGTGTCCAAGGCTGCTAGTTGCTTGCAAAGGCAGGAGGTGACAGGAAGACGCCTTGTCTTTCTGGATACGACAAATTCAACCTCACAGCTGGACAGCCCGAAAGTATCTGAACCACGGCCCTCGAGGACGTCTGAGCGTCAGCCAAGGAACCGAACGTTGTCCTCCGTCAAGATACCCAGGACGGGGAGCGTCACACGGCCAAGCGGGGAGGTGTGGGTAGAGATCAAGAAAACGACGTAAATAAAGACATGGGCCTAGAATGTAAAATAGCATCGCATTTTTAAGTACATCGTTTAATGTGTCATTCACAACCATCTTCAAGACACTTGTCGCTGACACAAGTTCACTTGCCAGCAGCAGGAGACCGAAGCGCTCTGAAAACTGAATAATATAACTACACGACTGCACGGCTACATTTCCCGGCCTGGTGCTCCGATGGTAGACACCCAACTCACTCACTAATCAACTCGGACACGCTCCAATCCTCGAAAGAACCGTCTGGTAGATATCGTCGAATGATCAAGGGAATTTTTCGTTGTGAGAGTTCCTTGATGGCAATCTGCAAGGCATCTGTCTCACCGTCCAAAGGAACAAGAACAGGGGCATTCATGCTTTCCGGAACACAGTCGGTGAGCCAAATGGAGGAATCACGCATGGGTCGAGAGACGTACCTGATTTGCAATGCCCGAGTCCCCAGTATTCGCGCTCGCTCGTACTTGGTCAGGTAGGGGGTGGTCACTCTGACTTTATTTGGTTGTCTCTCGCCTTGCAAGCCAGAGGGAGCAGGCTGCTGAGGCAACTGCTCCTCTCCGTTTGCCATTTCTTGGTCATGCTCCGCACCATTAACACCACTGGGATGAGAAACCTCGCCACTGGCGTCTTCCCCCTGCTCCTCGCCCTGTTCACCCTCTGGCAGCTCGTTCGCTAAGAGATCGTAATTCTCATCCTGTCTGCGTTATGAGCACGTTGGCTATTCTTATGTACTATTTCACGCACGAAAGCGCCATCGTTAAAACTGGGTAAGAGTCAGCAATGTGCCTATTGAGTGGGTGAAACAAGGGTACAGACCTCGGACCCTCGTAGTCGTAGTCATCCCCAACGCCACCACCGTAGCCGTCGTCGGACATTCTATACGTATGCCCTTACGGTGACAAGCTGGCAGAAATTTCTAGTACTGGATGCTAGACCGCGCAAAGGAAGGAGTTGGTTGTTACGTAAGCTACACCACTCTTCTTCGATGCCTTGAAAACTGTCGGCCCTGCTCCGCCGAATCCTATATGCCTGCGTGTGGATGTCGTGACCGCCATGCAGCGCGGAGGGATGTGTCGACGAGTTCTTCCATTCACTTCGGGTGGCCTTGACCTGACTATCATCGGGTTGACAGTGATATAGATCTTGAACTATCGTCGAAACTGGTCGATCATTCATTTACTCGTTCCATGTCGGGACTTCATACTTTTTAGAGCCTCCACGATGCGATCTGCGTCCCAGAGATAGACGCTAGCATGTCCATGTCATACATGCATCCTGTCTCATTCGTGCTCTCCCCATTCACCTTCAGGTTCTGTTTGCACCCCGAATCTCCCGGCGGTCTATCGGTCACACCGCCATCACACGGCTTCTTCGCTGATCAAAGAGCACTCAAACCCCAAGCTAGTATGTTAAGAAGTATGGTTGTCTTATTAGCTTGTTCTTCGAGAACGATGATCTGATTGTTCCTTTAAATCGGTTTCCCGACGTTGCGATGTTTATTCGAGCAAACTTGGGGCTGAGATGCCATATCGGCCGTCCCGTCCCGCTGTGGAGCCCGTAAGTAGCTAAATGGTAACCTTTGCTAGGTATTTGCATGCTTCCCGATGTTGTCACTGGTCAATTAGGAATTGCCTGATGGTGGTGGCTTTCGTCTCCAACCTTTCCCCGCTGTTTTCGCTCAGGTCGTATGATGCAAGAGAGAAGAGCACAGAAATATATAGAGTGACTAGCGGCCATGCGCATGGCACGTATTGCACCTTTCACGGAAGATTGATTGCCGACAGACCTCCAAATGGCGTGCCGAAGAAGGTTTCGATGTGAATGCGACATATTGCTGCAGGTGTCCATTCTCGGAATGCCAACTTGACCAATCACTACACTTGTCCTCCTCCTCGTTCGCAGCTTCATTCCGGGTTGCAATACATTTCTACGTACACCTCTTCCTTCATCTCGATACCGTAGGATGCCTCAACAAAGACTCGGCAGATCATGGGGCACTCGCTTTGATTCCCTCACCTCCTCCGACTCTCTTTCCTCCAACCCTGAAAGTGTGGTTGCAAGCTCGCACCGCGTGTCTTCCCCGCCGCGTAGCATTTCAGCTGACGAGGGAAATAGTTTTCAGGATACTCATGACAGGATCCTTCAGGATGCGAGCATCTTCATCGGAAGGTACGTGACAAGACTTTACTACAGCCCTGGCTGATGACAACACCGCCAGCCTGCCTTCCAACATTGAGCACACCGAACTGACAAGCATGTTGTCTCAACATCTGTCTGAGCATCCTCAAGTCAAAGGCATCAAGGTTGTCCGCGACTCCAAGGGCGGCACCTGTGCATTCATCCAGTGTCAGGTCTGTCGTTCTTGACCACGCAGCTAGCTCGTTGTATTCTAACCCGTTTCCGACTTAGGATGCTGAGGCGGCCTCCATCCTCATGAACAATCTCCATGTCGCTGCACCGCAGCCATTCTTGGGTCGATATCTTCGATACGAGCCCGCCCGCGCATTTAGGACTCTGCTCATTTCATACCGGTGAGTAACTTTCCTCCTACAGTATACCCTCAGATATATGCGCGAACAACAGCGCATATATGCATGTCGTGGTTTCAAGTCAGTCTGACTTATATCGTAGGAGCCCCAGACAATATGTTCGACAAAGGGATGTTTCCAGGAAGGCTAATTTTCTGCTCACCGAAGACCCTCGGTTCATTGAGCTCCAGTTACCGAATGCTATGAGAATAATCAGGACACCTGGAACCAAGTCAGTGTGTATTTCTCGCATTATTTTCAATTGTCTAATAAATCATTCTAGGCAGTTTACTATCCTGTACAACTCAGATGCCCTGGATACCCCACTTGGTGGAGGAACTGACCCTGGTTTATTACTCGTGCCTCTTCTTTACGACGCTGAGGTAACGTTAGACCTTTCAAGGGGTCATCCAACTCATTTTTTTTGAACGCAGTCTCTGTTGCGGATTACGTCTGTATTTGGCGTTGTCGATTATTTTGGGCCTTACGCGCATGGAAATGAGACTGGTCAAGTATCTACTAATTTTCCGGCCCCTCACGATGGCTCCCGCTCGCCTGTGATGGATCCTGGCTGCTGGAAAGTAAAATGGGCGCATCGAGACGACTGCGTCAGCGCTCTCGTGGTATGTTGGCCAATGCTTTTATCTCGGTGGATTCTGACTTCATTCGACTCCACGATCGAAGACACTTCGCAGAATTCCTCATTTAACTGTTACATGGGCTCATCAGTCGAATACGGCTCCTCGTGAACAAGGATTTTACAATAATCCGCGCGCGTTACCAGCTGATCATACCTCCCATTTTTGGCGTGGTCGTGGGGCGGGCCCTGTTCTGCGCTCAGCTGAAAGTTTTTTGCCGGCCAGCCACACTTTTCCTGTCCTTCGCACTACCGGGGATCACTCAATAGTTGAACATCCAGCCGATGTTAAAGTTGCTGACCCAAGCTCCGGATGCAGTGTCTGGCAACAGGGGTCATTCACTGTACCAAATAACAGAAACATACTTCCTTCTCGGACATCTCGCCCAAGAGCACTTTCATTGACGCACGACCGACCTCAGCCGGCGGTGTCACTTCCCTCGCGAGAGTCTACCGGACAACTATCCTTCACAAATTGGGAATCGACTAATCGTGCTCGGTGGGCAGACCATGTCGAGTCGATGGAATTTCAATGTAGCCCGAGGTTAGCAGTTCCTTTCATCTCTGAGCATTGATGACACCTTTGCGCAGTGTGGCTGGGCCATATCTCACCTCTTCACCATACATTGGCCCTCACCTCGCCTCCTCGGACAGCGGCTGTCATACTTCACAAGAGGGTGACAGTCAAGAAATCGGTGCAGTCATTCCCCACACACCTGACTTTGGAACATCTCCTATCACACCGAGAACCCCCGGGTCGCTCATGCTTCGCACACCTACTACTGCCAGCTATATGGGAGATTTTCAAAGCATGTCTTTCAGGGACTATGACAGTCAAGGTTCACTCCCGCAACTCTCACAAGCGAAGCGAGATGATCATGTTGTCGATCCTACGACCATCTTTGTCGGTGGCCTAGAAATGTTTGGACCAAATGCTTGGGATGAAGGCAAAGTCAGGGCATTGTTCTCAAAATACGGAGGAATTGAGGCAGTCAAAGTTATTCGGCCAAGTATGGTTTTTCGTTTGTTACGGTATCCCTGATTAATATTTTCCCCAGGTAACAAACGCTCTGCGTTCGCATTTGTCAAGTTTAATAACACAGAGGCTCCCGCGAGAGCCGTAAAGGCAGAGGTGAGTCTGTTTCTACTTGGCTATTCACATTTGAATTCAATCTCTCAGCACAATCGAATGCTCGACGGCCGTTTGATTCGTGTGCAACTTCGAGATTGGAATCCGGCTCATCGCCCTTCTTGGCGACCAGGACCAAACAAGGAGACGGATTCGCAACTACTCGATGCCAACGATGACTTTGGTGTCGATCCAAAGCTGTCTAAACCCGGTATCGTTAATATCGCCGCCCACATGGCAGATTTGCAACTCACAGACTCGCCGACTCAACCTGCTCCACCATCCTCTGGTGAAGCCTGTGACCTGAATGAAGTTCGGGACGAGACCGGCATTCCATCACCAGAGATTTCTTCTGCTGATGACCCAGAGTGTGGCTCGGCCAAAGAAGTCCGTAGGATGGAAAAGTCGCTGGAAATCAAACAGCCTGTTCTACCAGATACGGCGCTCGTGTCTTCCCAGACATCTGTGGCACCAGCCCCAGCTTTGCCGGGGACGTATTCAGCACCTACCATCCAGTACTATCAGGGGTGGATCCCGAATTACGCCCCACAGTTTCCGTACCAGATTCCTTTTGCCTGCCAACCCTACCCCGGCTATTCCTTCCCTCCACCGGTAGCTCCGCCTCCTCCGCAGAGTGGCGGGTCAGATGACAGTGGAACACCCTTGAACACTCCTATTCCCTTTGGCCCAGCCAGCGGTGCATATCCAGTATGTAGCTCGCAGGGGTTCGTCTCGCATGCTAACCGTTCTGTAGACATTTATGCCTTATCCTCCTTCGCTTGGCCACAGCTCTGATTCGGGCCAGGCCACTGCTGGCCACCTGGGAGTTGCCAACAACTCTGCTGTACTTCACACACAAGCACCCCTAATTCCAACCGGGTTCATCCAAGGCGATCAGGGAATGCTTGTTCCTGTCTATCCTCCCGATGCACTGAACCAATACATGGCTGGAAATCAAGATCAGAGTCAAGCTCCTACCAATTCCGGATCTGCTGAGGGGCAACCTTCAGTAACTTGGCGCCCGTATCCGCCGCCTCCTATTCGCCCACAGGGAGTCATCTTTCACTCCTACATCAACCCGCCGCTAACGGCCCCGCCTCCTCCTCATCTGGGGGCTCATACATGGATACCAGGTCGTACATGGCACGGAGTCACACCACAGTTAGGAAACCCCCATGGAGTGCCTGGTCGCCGGATCTCGTCTTCTCCCGCTGGAGGGCCAGCTTCGATCCCAGTGGGCTCGGGCTTTGAGCGTAACTTAGTACCTCCTCGTCGACAATATCGTCGAGACAACCATTCTCAGCATCACAAAAATAACTTTGCTCGTGGTGCGGCTGGACAGTTTGGCAAAGCTTCTTTCGACGCGCAGCGATCACCATCGGATACTCAGCCAGTATCGGTTCCTCAGATTGCCATACCAGACACATCCATCGATGCTAATTGGCAGCGCTGGAGCACGGATTAGGGCAATCTTGCGTAATTCCTGAACGCTTACTTTACTTTACTTTACTTTACTTTTCGTTTTGTCTTTTCATCCACTCTCCTTAACACGCCCCTCTCGAGCTTGAAAACATACACTTACCTACAGTGGTACACAGTCCTGGGCGAATTTGGGCCTTGACATTTCGCATTTCCTTATTTTGACCTTTTGTACCCCCTTTGGCACGTTCCGATCCATTCATTCCCTTCCGTTGTTGTGCTTGAATGTTCTCCACACCCTGATGTGCGGGGGACACCACGAGCAGGATGGAACTGAAATACTTCAGGGATAGGGACGCCCTTCCTTTTCCGCAGTTTTTCATGAAGTCTCGAGGGGCCAGCTCTGCGTTGTGCTTGTGTGAGCTTGACCCTTGATCCCAGTCAGGGAAATGTACCAAACGACACAGGTATGTACCGGGACTAGAACGAACGCAAACGCGTTCGTAAATGCCCCTGTAGCGTGTGATCGTCCAAGTGAAAGCTGAGCGCTGAGCGCTGAGCCAGGGTCGCAATTCACCAGGAAGTCATTCGAAGCCCTCCGTCCTTGACACTGATGTCATGTTGTTGAGGCAAAAGCCTCGTGTCGGCGCTGTGACACCGTACTCGGGTCTGTCGTACACTGCCGCGAGGCATCTCTATCATTTCCGCGAGTCACGCAACTCTGCCCGCGGATCAATGGAAGACGATCCCTGCAGGGACGGAGAACCAACTCCGCGTTTGCGCGATCCCGCGACAAGTACGCTCTGACAGGTCCAATGCATGTACGAAATTCATGGGGCTCTCAGGCGAGCTCGCGTCGGAGACTGACGAAACAAATCAAACCCACTCGTTCAACATTCAACCAGCATGATATCATCGGTTTTGATCGCCGGGACTATATCCCTCTTTTACAGTCTCATTGATCAACAGATCCGAGTCCCATGGCGGCGTCACGGCGCCGACACCTTTGGAAATCGTTGAGCGGTGAAATGTTCCCGAAGCATCCCATTTTTTCAGTGCTGTACCGTCCAACGATTGTGGCTATCAGCGACACGACGCACGACACGTTGATCCACCAATAGGAGCTACTAGAGAGGTCCAAAGCCTGACTCTTGCTATTGGTTCATCTGCCCTACTCTCAAGGTATATTGGCATGCCAAGAAATCAAAATAGCTATCATTGACTGTCCGAGTGGAATCGAAAGTGACAGAATCGTCATCGGAAAAAAAAGATATGCATATACTCATCAAATGAATGACACACGAACGAGAAAACGTGATTATAGTGATATCGGTCCGTTGAGGGGGTATGCGACTGGGTGTGAGATACGTGAGATGCAATGTAATCAATGAGCGTGAAAGATGGCCATCTGCAAAGTTCGGAGGTCAGTGGATTTCGACGAGAGAAGAGTTTCAAGGCGACGTACATGGAATCATGAAATACAGTTGCTGCGAATGCATGCGTAAAGTGATTATGTCGTAGGACAGCGGTGTCTAAATAACTATTAGGTAGTGGTGTAAAACGTAGTCCTGCGTTGTACACTGCGACAAGACTCGTCAGTCCAAGAAGTGGATGTCAGTCGACCTGGAACTTGCCTTTACAAACAAGGGAAGACATGAAAGCCATGAGTGTGCTTGCTATGTTCGTTTGTTTCCTGTGATCCAGGATAAATGTACACTGCCAGCTCCGGCAATGTGAACTTTGGCGCGCACACGACATACCTACAAGAACAATAAGATATTTAGCACATGCGCGGAAAACCGTACATACAGTGTCTGCAACCTCTGCTTTCTGAAAGTTGATGTGCAGGTCACCATTGGGCATTCTCGTGATCTGATCAATTTCACCGAAGGACTTGCCATATCGGTGAGAAAAATTAGGAGGAACCAATTGCTAGATATCTGACACCACGTACTTGGCACCATCTCTGAATAGCGTCCAAACGCCTAGTGTCATTCATCGCGATACCACTGACGACAAGCTTCTTCTTTTTGGTTTGTCTCGTCGGACTGCCCAATGAAGACAAAGAAAGTCGTGGCGCGCTGGGCTTCCCAGCGAACAAGACGTGTGGTTGCGAATTGTCGGGCTCTTCTATGAGGATCTGACCCAGACTTCCTGACTGATTTTGTCGAGACTTGCAGGTGAATGGTAAGCGAATCGTTGCAGCCCTTGGGGACGAGGGCGGCGACATCTGTCGCTCTGGGAGATGTGGCGCAGAAGCAGGGTACAGTGGCCGCAATGACGGAGATGATGCGGAACCACTGTCACTTTTGAAACAGGGTTGGGACACCATCCCCCCAGCCTGCGAACGGACACGGAGTGAATCAAAGAGAGACGGTGGCTTTGATGGGGGTGAGGACGGTATAGGAGATTCACCATCCTCGTGCATGGACATGGTAGTAGGTGTGGTGATGGAGGAACAGGTGTTAGAAGAAGAAATACTTGGCCGCGATCGAGATCGGTCAGTGAGAGAATCCCCGGGACTTATACGTGCATCTGTGTCTGAGATGGATGCGGACGAAAAGTGACCCAGAACACTCGGTCGCCACCGCCACGAAGATGCGCGAGGACCGCTGGAAATTTGAGAACCAATTCGTGGTAGCGATGTTTGGAGACTCGTGCTTCGTGAATGATAAGCTGAAGCACTTGTGCCTGAAGTGAGATCGCCACGGGATGGCCGGTGGAACATAGACAATCTAGAAGAACTGCGAGATGTCGTGGTCCTTGGAGCGGGTGATACCGACCGTCCCGCGAGATGAAAGTGTCGTAATGATTGAGCAGGGTTGATAAGTCGGATTGTTGATCGGGGACTAGCCATATCAATGGGCGCAGGGCCTTGCGGTGGCTATTGTTGGAACATCAGGTGACGTATCAACAAGAAGGCCAAGATTACGAACCTGGTCATACAGAGAGTCTTCTGGGGGACATTCTAGCGCGATGTCTTCATCGACGACGACATAATCATGCATGCTATCAGTGTCATCTAAGCTGCGGCGCACAGCTGCCATATTCAAATGGGGGTAAGCGAGGTATGGATTGCTCAGAGTACCGACTGGATCGACATCTGAAAGATCAAGGGCGTCGGGGGGAGTAGATGTCTGGATATCCAAAAGCCAACGAGAGAGACGACTGGAACGGCGGCGAAACGCATGGGCAGGCTGCACTGTGGAAATCATGTCGGCATCGGCGAGAATTGAGATACGTGGGGACGCGTCTGCTCTGCGAACAGTCATGGTAGAAGAAGGAGAGCCTCCTCGGAGGGTAGCGGTATCCTCTAGAAGAAATTTAATGAGGGAAACACGGCTGATATAAAAGAAAATTTACATACGGGAAGGAGAGGGGCCAGGAGGGCAAGGGAGGCTGAGACTCGGAGTGAAGTCATTATAAAGAGTCGCAGTAACCGACTTGGGCCGGGGCTGAGCTGAAATTGATGTGGAACCGAAAGACAACGAATTGCGGTGGGTGAAGTCAACGGACATCTGAATGGAAGAAGGTTCGAACTTCGGGTGACCCCCCGAGGCAGAATACACGGGTATATCACGAAAACCTGGTGAAAAAAAGTACGTTGAGATTAGAGCGATCTGGAGGCAAGAAAGACGTGTATCAGTCGTCAAAACTCATGGAACAAAGCAAGTCATAAACGAGGCGGGAACGACAAGTTGAAGTCGAACATGATGTCTCGTCAACAAAAACGTGGCGGGCTCCTTACGACAGCTTTCCCAGAAATCACTTCTCCCGAGAAACAGAAAAAAATAAAAAATAAAACACACCATTCAGTTCGGCTGCCCACTGGCCGCTGCGATTCTGCCAGTGTGCAAGTCCCGCTCCGACTGCCACATCACCAGACAAGTAAACAGCGACCATGATGAAGAGTTTGCTGTCACCCGGCCTCCTCTTACACTCTAAATTGCAATCGACGGATCTTTTTGTCAACTGCGAAGCTGGACTCAAATTGCAACCCTGACACAGTCGATGCATTTGCGGATCGCTTCGGGGTCGTTGTTGGACATCATGATCCCTCATGCTCCGAAAACATCATGGACCGATCGCCATGTAATTACTCTTATCTCATGCAAATCGCTGGCATCCAACTCGAGACGTCCAGCGAAGCAAATGGGCGCTGTCAATGTACGGAATTTTGATTGTGATCGTGCAAAGCAAGTAATTCGAAACCCTACACACTTGCCACAGCAGATCCTTCTTCGACGTGCCCAATACCCGCGACAACCCGGTCCGCAATACTCCTGAATAACTTGGCAGAAGATGTCTCCTGGTATTTCTTTAGAATCTCGAATGCCTTGAGGTCGATCGCCTCATCTGACCCTCCCTCACCACTTGATTCTGCGGCATCGAGTAAGGTCACCAGTTCTGTGTCGACTGGAAGAGCACCAAGAAACGTCAATCCTTCTCGTCTCGCCATCTCCTCTCCTCCCTTGGTTGAAAAGACATTGCTGATCTCGCCGCAACAAGGACATACATAGCCACTCATATTTTCGACCAACCCCAAGACAGGGAGCTTGACGGTATTCGTAAACGAGAGACACTTCATCGCGTCCAGCAGAGCCACTGCTTGTGGCGTAGTGACAATGACGGCTGAGAGTTTTGGGTGAATGGGTGCCAGGTGTTCCAGTAGTGATAGATGTTCGTCGGAAGTGCCTGAAAGTACCACGTAAAGTCCCCCGAGTCGGCGGTCAAAGGGAATGCACGAACCTGGTGGGGTGTCTATGACGAGATAGTCGAGTTCTCCCCATCTGACATCGCTGAGAAACTGACGAATCATCGCGTTCTTCTTCGGACCTCTCCAAACAACGGAGTCACTCTTCTTCTTCAACAAGAACCCTACGCTCATGCATGCCAACCTCGGCTCGCCGCCTTCTTGAGCATCGGCATATACGGGAACCCATCCGTCGCTGCTTTGATGGACACCATGCCCGTCAAGTCCAAGCATGCGAGGTATGGAAGGGCCCGTCAGATCGACATCGAGAATACCGACGCGGGGACGGGAAGACAGAGCATGGAGACTGAAAGCGAGTTGAGTAGAGATGGATGACTTTCCCACACCTCCTTTTCCTGAACAGACAATAATGATATGTTTGACGGTCTTGAGTCGTCGCGAGACCGGCGTTTCCTGTGACATCGCCGTCGTATGTACACATTGAGCATTAAGGGACGATTACGAGCTGATAACGATAGACCCTAAAATAGACCTGGCTCCAGACTCTCTGCCCTCCTGCAGTCATCGGAACTTTTCCATCAGATCAATCCATCACTGATGCACAGCTCGATCGAAGTATGTACACTGGGCACAAGCCAGAGGATAGCACCAAGCTCACCAACATAAAATCGAATGTCATTATACTTAGGAAACAACGGTGACGTGGGTTTTCATAACGGAATACGGTCTCCATACATACATCTCCGCACAAAGCTGGTCCCACTACCACCCACCTCAACTCGGAGCCCTCTTCCATCTAACAAGCCTCCATGGGATGAGACTCCCAACGAAGGGAAGATGCAAGGACAACAAACAACGGGGAATACGAGCAAGGCATGAAAATGGTGGACGGGGATGGAAAAAGAGCGCATGCAGCGATAAAAAAAAAGGGAGATGGAACATGTGCCAATCACGTTATGAAGTTGGGGGAATGAACATAAAATCCGGCAGGAAAAGACCAATCTGTATCAATCGATAATGGGCGCTAGTGGTGGTGATGATGCTGCGTATGCGAAGATGGAATTAGGCGGCCGTCCAAGACTTGGGGAGATTGGAACGGCGTGAAAGAAAAAAAGCGTCCGTACTATACATATCGTGAGGCAACAACTTCATCGATGGTGGGGTGGTCGCTGGCTGTCTTGCGAAGCAAAGCGGTCCAGAACGGTGGAGGAACCAGAGAAAATGATGTTTGGCTTGACTTGCGGGCGTGTATGCAGGGGTGTGACGAGTGGCCATAATTCGACACGGCGCACCAAGACCATTTTCCTTCCGCTCTATTTTCCTTCCCACCGGAGCGTTCCGCGACCGACCATCTATGAAACGATATCCAACAGCGACCGAGTACCCTCTGCAACTTCCCTCCGCCCCCGATCTCGGTCGCACTTGGGGCGTGCCCCGCTCGAATGAAAGAAACAAGGGAATGTCACGCATTTACCAGATATCGCCCTCCCTGCCACGAGCTGTACCACGTTGCTGCCCTACCGCACCAGGGGCATTAGCCTGCTGCTGCTGGCGGGTGTGCGAACGAAGCCTGTGCCAACAAGTATCAGCTTCATAAATCATGGGACAAAGGAAATATTGTGAGGCACCTACATCCTATCACTCGCGCGATGTTCTTCCTCCTCTTGAACGACCTTGCGCCTGCCAGCAGTAGCCTTTTGGCTAGCACCAGTGCTGCCATCGTCAGGGGCACCTCGCTGGACACTCCAATCAAAGACGTAATCGTATTGGAAGCCCTCGCGAACGAAGAGATCACGGAAGAGCTTGCGTAGGTATGAGTAGTCGGGCTTGTCATCGAAGCGGAGGGCGCGAGTGTAATTCAGGAAAATACCGAACTCGTTAGGGAACCCGCGGCATAGAAGGTCTGTCGGTGTGGTCATCTTCTTCTCCATGATGCGATCGTACTTTTGTTTCTTCGTGGCGGCCTTGAGTCCCTGCCACGGGAGAGCACCACGAAGGAAGTACATGAGTACGTAAGCGAGAGACTCCAAATCATCACGACGGGCCTGTTCGACGCCCAAGTGAGTGTTGATTGATGTGTAACGAGCAGTGCCGGTAAGGTTCTTGTTCTCCCTGTAGGGGATGTGGAGGTGGGTCTTGGGGTCACGGAATTTCTTAGCCAAGCCAAAGTCGATCACATTGACTTGATTGCCTCGTTTTCCGATACCCATCAAGAAGTTGTCCGGCTTGATGTCACGATGGATGAAGTTGCGCGAGTGAATGTACTCGATGCGCGATATCTGGAATGTTGGAAAAGGAAAAGGTGAATGGAAGGATGGTATGCAAGGAGCATTTGTATTACCAGTTGGTCAGCGAGGAGTAAAACCGTTTTCAGAGTAAACTTGCGGTTGCAAAAGTTGAAAAGATCCTCGAGAGAGGGGCCGAGGAGGTCCAAAACCATTGCATTGTAATCGCATTCGGTACCAAACCATCTGACAAAGGGCACGCCAACACCGCCTGCGAGGGTCTTGTAGACCTTGGACTCGTACTCGAGCTGGGGGTGTTTGGCCTTGACTGACTCGAGTTTGATGGCGACCTCTTCGCCGGAGATGATGTTAATGCCAAGATAGATATCACCTATGTACTTGTGAAAAAGGTGTGTGAGCGGAGAAAGAGCGGGTACGCACCAAAGGAACCGGAGCCAATCTTCTTGCCAAGTCGGTACTTGCCACCGACACGAAGGTCAAGTCTGTGAGCGGGAGTTTCTGCCATGGATGTATACCAAGTGTCTGCTAGATGGATGAAAGAGTAAGAGTAAGAACAACAGAACGGGAGTGAGAGTGTAGTGATAGAGGGCAGGAAGCGGTGTGGAAAGCAGCGTGGCTGATAGGATGAATGTGGCTGACGTCCCACTGCGGAAGCGGAGGCCGAACAACACAAAGAAAACAAGAAATGGCGGGTTGAAAAAGGATCGTGATGGCACTCGTCGACATTGGGGGTGGCTTTGACTCGAGCTCAAAGAGTAAAGAGAAACGTGGTGCCCTCGAGGCGCTCGGTGTCGCTGGGTGCTGTGGCGACGACCAAGGGACGCGAAAAAGAAAGGTGAACTTACCGAGGAGAGAGACTGAAGGGCGAGAGGTGGAAGAAAGGCTGAAAGGACGAGGTATTGGAGGGAGAAGAGAAAGAAGAGGGAAAGAGGACTTTGGGGGAGAAACAACACTGGCACCTCCGTGGGAATAAAGGACACTGCCGGTGGAATTCGGAGTTTGAATTACTCGATAATAATCACCGTAGATCTATTACAATAGACTAGCTAATTTGTGGATCCTCTTCGGGTCAGCGTGTAAACAAACCAGTCGACAATCGCCAAGGGAATGCTGTCTCGTCGTCTGGCGCTCTTTCTCCCCCACACTCTTTCTCTTCCTACCTCTGTCCCTCATTTCCCCGCCATTTTCTCCCCAGTCCCATGGCCTATCCACGGCATCACGATCCTTACTATTCCAACGGTCAGGTACCGCAGCAAGGAATTGTTCCAGACTATCCACCAGCACCCATCAATCACAACCAATACAACGAATACGATACCCAATGGGAAACCAAGTCCGCCCAATCCATCCACAGCAGTTTTCATGGCTCCCAAGTCCATCTCAACCCCGAGTATAGCCGTCCAAACCTTCATTACGAAGCCTCCCCCATGGGCTACCCTGCTTATCAGTCTAATTACCCTCCCATGCAATCCCCGCGTATGGTGAGAGAGATGAGCACCGGCTACTCCGTCGCAAGAGAAAAACTCATGAAACGCCGCTCCGTTCGCCAAGTCGAGCTTCAGAACGGTAATTTGGTGCTCGACGTACACGTACCGAGTCACATCATTCCCAAAGGAATGTCTGATGTCGAGGAAATGACAAAGATGAGGTACACCGCCGCCACATGTGATCCAGACGACTTCATGCACAAAAAGTATTCCCTTCGTCCCTATCTATATGGTCGTCATACCGAGCTCTTCATCGTCATGACAATGTACAACGAAGATGAAGTCCTTTTTGTCAAGACTATGAATGCGTATGCTCTGCTCTTCGTTCAATAACACACATCTATCATCTTCCTCCAGAGTCATCAAGAACATTGCCCACCTTTGCAGCAGGAACCGTTCCAAAACTTGGGGCACGGATGGTTGGAAGAAAGTCGTCGTTTGTATCGTCTCCGACGGACGCAACAAGATCAACAAGCGTACCCTACAAGTTCTTACCCTGGTATAGTAGCTACCCATATTCAAAAACCTCCATTTCACTAACTGTCCCGCTAGATGGGGTGTTATCAAGAGGGAATTGCCAAGGACTCTGTAGCAGGCAAAGACGTCACGGCACACATCTTCGAGTAAGTGCTCCCGCTGGTGCTACTTTGTCACCAATACAGAACACAATCACCATCTCAGATACACCACAAATGTCGTCGTGACAGAGACCGGCGAGGTATCGTCCGGTGCCTGTCCCGTCCAGATTCTATTTTGCTTGAAGGAACAGAACAAGAAGAAGTTGAACAGTCACCGGTGGTTCTTCAATGCTTTCGGTCCTTTGATCAAACCCAATGGTGAGCGAAAATCATCCCAGTTCGTCAGCTTGTCCCTCTGAGAAAGACGGTCTACCAGTTTGCGTACTTTTGGATGTTGGAACAAAGCCGACTGGCACTTCAATTTACGACCTCTGGAAATGTGAGTAATCCTTGTTATCCTATTTCTTAACTGACCGCCGCGCAGGCTTTGACTCGCACTCAAATGTCGGAGGAGCATGTGGAGAGTAGGTCACCCTATTAGATACTGAGCACATGATGAACGGTGTTCTATTCCCAGAATTTGCGTCGATACTGGTAGAGGTTGCTCATTGTTACTCACTAGTCCTCTGGCGGCCTCACAGAACTTCGAGGTACAGCACCCCTTTTTCACCTCTCCCTCCTCATCTAACAGCCGTATTCAGTACAAAATGTCCAACATTCTGGACAAACCACTCGAGGTATGGTGATAGTTTGCTCGATTTGATCAGCCAACCCTAACTCCGTGGCAGAGCGTCTTCGGGTACATTAGTGTGCTGCCGGGTGCTTTCAGTGCATACAGATACAAGGCTCTCCTGAATGGCCCCGATGGTAGGGGTCCACTTTCATCGTACTTCAAGGGCGAGGCAATGCATGGTGGAGGTACCAGTGGTGCTACACTTTTCGGTTAGTCTACATTTTAGGTTCCCCTTCGGATGACCATTTAACACACCAATCAGAACGCAACATGTACCTTGCTGAGGATCGTATCTTGTGCTTTGAAATTGTGACGAAGAAGCATGAGGGATGGGTGTGAGTTCGTTTAACTGAGTGTCGACTTGTAAACTTAACATTTGCAGCTTAAAATATGTGAAGAGTGCCAAAGCGTCCACTGATGTGCCAACAACGGTCAGTTGGACACCTCTCAATTCGACCTTTCTCTCTGACTATTCGTTAGGTTCCTGAATTCATCTCACAACGTCGTAGATGGTTAAACGGATCACTTTTCGCTTCGATTCACTCAACAATATTCTTCTACAAGATTTGGACGTCAGGGCAGAATCCCATCCGGATGCTTGTTCTGCAGGTA
Organism: Lanmaoa pseudosensibilis; assembly: GCA_038092875.1. Classification (NCBI taxonomy): domain Eukaryota; kingdom Fungi; phylum Basidiomycota; class Agaricomycetes; order Boletales; family Boletaceae; genus Lanmaoa; species Lanmaoa pseudosensibilis. Next base: position 201,419 of record JBBPRF010000003.1, on the reverse strand, counting down.
TTTGAACTTGTCCTGGCCCGATTCCAATGACGAAGTGATCAACTTTGTGTCACTCAGATCGAATTCATCTACAACGCTATTCAGCTTCTTTTCACCTGGACCTCCCTTGCCAACTTTTATCTTGCCTTTTTCTTTGTGAGTACTCAAATCCAGCATTTTCTGCGAGACATTGAGCGGTGATTAGTTGGTTTCATCTGCGACAGCACCTGGTCAGAATAATGCCTTCAACTTTCTTAGTTCAGGAGTCGGTCAAATTATCTTCGAGGTGTTCTTGAAGGTCAGCTACCTAATATTCGCATTGTAATTTGAAGATTCTGACCAATCTCTAAGCTATACATCGCCCTCCTCTTTGTCACGACAGTGTGTTCCCTTGGGAATCGGCCCCAGGTGGGTTGGTCATAAATTTGTGGTGCCAAGCGGCTAAGAGCCTTGCACAGGGATCGAAATGGATTTATGCACTTGCCATGGTCCTCTTTGGCTTCTGCAATGTCATCACTTTGTGGTGTGCAGGCTACACGGTTTACCTCGCTGTTCCTCACTCCGTCTCTGGCTGGAAGAGCATTGGCAAGTATGTGCAAATATACTCTCCGCTCGGTATTGCTTGCTGAAGGCCAAAAAGCTTGGTGGCTACCAATCAAGCGTTCCGTGAGATTGTGATTTCCCTAGCAGCAACCTATGGCCTCTACTTCATCTCCTCCTTTATGCATCTCGAGCCGTGGCACATGTTCACTTCATTCATCCAGTATATGTTCCTTCTACCCAGCTGTAAGCTTTTTCCAATCATTGTATAACCAAAAATACTGATCCAATCGTGAAAAGATGTGAACATTCTGAGTGAGTGGTTTCGGAACTAGTCTCCATCAAAATAACAATTCTTGAATTCCTCATTAGTGATGTATGCCATGTGTAACTTGCACGATGTTACATGGTACGGATTTCCTTTTTCTTGATTCCGAGTGGGAACTTATGTTATATAGGGGTACCAAGGGTGACAACAGTACTGCAAAGGATCTGGGTGGCGCAAAGAAGATCAAAGGAGATGGTGGCAAAGTGATGATGGAAGTCGAAATTCCTACTGCCCGTGAAGACGTTGATCAATTGTGGGCTGCGTCACGCGCCTCACTTAAAGTCAAACCACCGGAGACCAAGGAGCACCGTGATGCGGCAACTAAACAGTCCGACCATGATCGCAGCAGCCGTACGAATGTTGTTCTTACATGGGTTGCCACTAACATGTAAGTATTGTCTTTTCCATGCCACCTGTCTCTAACTAATATGCAATTAGGGTCATGATCCTTGTATTCACGTCCACCGCCTTTTTGAATTGGGTGGATCAGCACGTCGAAAACACACAGTCATCCAATTTCAACCCATATCTTAGCTTCCTTTTTTTTGCTCTGTGAGTTCTGTGATAACTTACAAGTCCATAGTGCTGACGCCGTCTCGTGGTAACTTGCGCAGTGCTGGATTGTCTGCGGTTCGTTTCCTTGGTTCCTTGCTGTACCTGATCTTCAGATTCTTCGGATTTTAAAGAGTCGCATTCTAGACTCACTAATTTCCACTGTTGATTTGTACCACATAAGGCACTGAACTCCAGTCACCCTTGATAAATTTCTGGTTCTTCATCACAGAAGTATTCTGTATGAACCGATGATATCCCTAATACTGCGTGTACCTTTACTCCTTTGGATTGGTTTCGTTCTTGATCCGATGTGATATCACCTTCTATAATTGTAGATTTGGGAGATGGCATATGGACCACTGCCACCTACATACTACATGTGTTGGTATTTTGAAACGGTCGGAATGGCAGCTTGATGTTGTCGAGACTTGATCTCAAACGCGTGTTTCAAGCACTGTTCCTGGTCCCTTTAGGTCTAGCCGGACATCACTCAAATATTCTTCATCACCAGTGGATATTCTGAGGCGATTCTTGACGGCGAGAGTGGCCGTCCCTTTTTAGATCATCATTCTCGGAGAGGCCGTGTAGAGCATTCCTGTGGCGAAAGAAATGTCTCTGATCTGCGGATCTTCAGTGCACGTGGCGGGTACTGGGTCGAAGAGCTGGCGTATTAGCATAGCATTTGGTCAGAAACCGAGGGTTGACCTACGCTAAGACCGTAAATGACGCATTTTTTTTACTCGATTGTATGATGGAGGGAGCCCATGTAAACCAAACATATCCCTTGTTAAGTAGACGTGTAGTGTGGTGCGAGGGAAAGGGGTAGAAAGCCAGAGAAGTTGTACACTCTGACTGGTAGGTAGGACGCGAAGTTAACGAGCGTTAATGATGGCATCCACTCGTCAACGTTTCAGCCACGGCCAGCGTGTCCTGCAGCCATTCGACGCGTGGCTTGAACTCAAGGTTGTTTAGTAGTGTCACGAGTGCGCAGGCTCTATGACGGAATGCCTCTGACATACAACGGCAACGAACACATCTAGAACATTTATCCTTGCAGCCCCGTTCAAGCCCCAAGAATTTGGAGACATGGTTCGCCGTTCCCGACCGCAGCACCTGTAGGAGAAGAGCAAGCCTCCCTAGATAATTGCTGAATACCTTACATCCACAACAAAAAATCAAATAAAGTGTATTTGTTACCACCAAGTAATGCCTATGCGTCGGTTAGACCCATCTAATAATGTCCGAAGTTCCTAACCAGAACGGTTTGAGAATCGCGGGGAGATCAAGACCTGATGGTTTTCCTTTTTCATCAAAGCGCACTCCGTTCTCTATCAAAGTGATGATCAATCGCGGGATAGCGGCAGCAGTGCCATTGAGGGTGTATGCAAAGGGGACAGGCGTTTGCGTCTGACTGGACGGTGCAGAATGCCGTCGATACCGAATGTGAAGACGTCGCGCCTGATAGTCCGTGCAATTCGAAGCTGAAGAAATTTCGCCCCAGGCACCTCTCCCGGGCATCCATGCTTCCATGTCGTACTTCCTATACGCACTCGCACCAAGTTCCTCTGTAGGCATGTCCAGAATACTGAGAGGAACGTACATGAGAATATGAATAACTGTTATGGAGTTCCGATCGGCAAGCTTACCGGAACGGGAAGTTCAGTCCTTCGAAAATCTCTATCTGGATTTTCCGGATTTCTTCCAGGTATTGTGCACTTGAGTCCTCCTCGCAGACAACAAAAAGCTCAACTTTTGAGAATTGGTGGACACGATACAGGCCACGAGTGTCAGCACCACGAGAACCAGCCTCGGCTCTGAATGAACGACCTAGCCCGACCACCTTCACGGGCAGAGTATTCTCCGCGAAAATCTTGTTTGAGAACATTCCGGCAAGAGGGATTTCGGCTGTACCTGAGAGTACAAGCTCAGGAGATGAGTCCGCAATCTGATATATTTGAGAAGCAGGATGGTCGGAAGTATAGTCTCTGGGTTGGAATCCACAACGCAGGGCTACGTCTCCGCGAACTACGTCAGGAGTCATAATGAACTGAAAGCCGTGTCTCAGTGCGATAGATATCGCGTAATTTGTGAGAGCGTTCTCGAGCAAAGCGGCTTCTTTGAGCAAGTAGTACCATGAGGACCCTGTCACAACCGCAGCAGCTCCAAAGTCGAACAACCCCAGTGCGTGGCCGATAGTAACATGATCGCGTTCCGGGCTGGGTGGCATGGCAGAGGGACCATGGGTAGCCAGAATAACGGCGGCATCCTCGGGGCCAATAGGGACTTCTGGATGCGTATCGTTTGGTAGATGCAACGCGAGTCCCAAGAGCTTCTCCTCTACGGCGGCTAATTTCTCCTCGAGTAAAATGATTTCGGCTTTCAATCCCTTCGCCTCTCCAAGGATAGCCTGCTTTTCCGTTGGGTCTTTAGTTGTACGGATGCGATCGCCAAGAACGGATTGTGTGTGTCGCCTGAAGTCGAGTTGGCCAGAAAGTTCCTTTTGCTTTGCGTAGGAGCGGGCGATAGACTGCAACGCACCCACAGGTAAGGGAAACTTTCGGTTGAAGGCATTGTGTGACTTGTAAACTATAGACTCTGAGATAGCACGATAATCAAGCCGGGGTTTCGGAAGGACCGCAGTGGTCGGCAGAGAATTTGTGGCATTTTTTGAAGTAAATCTCTTGGTCGTAGTCGCTTTTAGGAAAATTCAGCGTGTGGAGAAATGAGGAAAAGAGTGACATACCTGAGTTGAATACCAAGCTGGACTGGACGCGACGCTGGCAGACGCGAGCAACTCTCGAAATCATGTAGCATCCGGCTGAACTCGGCATCCCTAAAACGCGGAGTGTCACGGCTGTCACACGGATGGTCCTGTCACGCGTCGCGTCTCTCCCATCGCAATGGCCTCGACATTAGCAAAAGGCAAAGCACCAGCGGACGGTACAGGTACCACTGCGTACGAGCTGCCTTGGTCAGTGTCTTCACATCTTTAGAACGAAACAACCTACAGTCTTGCCTAGGGTTGAAAAATACAGGCCACGAACATTGGACGATGTCGTCGGCAATGCTGACACGATCGAGCGCTTGAAAGTGATAGCAAGAGACGGAAACTGCCCGCACATCATTATTTCGGTGGGTTCTCACCTACTTCTCGCGCGAACTGTACGTCGTAACTCCTCGCCGACAGGGCCTCCCGGGTATTGGTAAGACAACGAGTATCCATTGTCTGGCGCACCAGCTGCTTGGAGACGCATATAAAGAAGGCGTATTAGAGTTGAATGCCTCTGATGAAAGGTTCGCATTTGATTGCTCGCTGCAGACATTGCTCCATATCCTTGCTCAATAGAGGTATTGATGTTGTGCGGAACAAAATAAAAGCGTTCGCGCAGAAGAAAGTGACCCTCCCGCACGGAAGACACAAAATTGTAATACTGGACGAAGCTGATAGGTCGGCGTGTTGATTGTTAGAAGATGGATCTGACCCCAGTAATAGCATGACAGGTGGTGCTCAACAAGCGCTCCGCAGAACAATGGAAATATACTCCAACACTACACGTTTCTGTCTGGCCTGCAATATGTCCAGCAAAATCATAGAACCTATACAGAGTCGTTGCGCCATCCTACGTTACGCTAAGCTAAGGGATACCGAGATATTGAAACGCCTGCTTGAGATATGCGAGATGGAGAAGGTGACATGGGCCTTTGGTGTTTCATTGCAAGCGCGTACTTACCGCCGGACAAACAGGTTGAATACAACGACGACGGTTTAACCGCACTCATCTTCACGAGTGAGGGCGATATGCGACAAGCCATCAACAACCTGCAGTCCACGCACTCCGGCTTTGGATTCGTGTCTGGGGAGAATGTATTCAAAGTTTGTGATCAACCGCATCCAGTGATAGTCCAAAGTATCATTCGCGCGTGCATCAAGAGCAACATTGACGGCGCGATGGAAAAATTAAACGAGCTCTGGGAACAAGGGTATAGTGCGGTGGACATTGTCGTCACAATCTTTAGAGTGACAAAGACTTTTGATGAGTATGTCCAATGAGTGACTGGCGGAACTATGGTTGACTCCTTTCATCAGACTACCAGAATATACTAAACTGGAGTATATCAAAGTATGAATGATTCCCTCGTGTTTGTTCATGACACTCACTTGGTTCAGGAAATTGGATTTACACACATGCGGATACTTGAAGGTGTCGGGACAATTATTCAGCTTGCTGGCCTTTTGGCTCGGTTGTGCAAGCTCGTATGTCTTACTGCTCGTTGTGGAGGAGAAATTTGCTGATATGGCAAACAGAACATGAAACCCGAACTTTTCCAGCTGTGAGGATTCTCCACGATCGGTGTCTTGGTTCACAATTGGATCTCCCACGGCTCCTTCACTTTTGACTGGCACCAGTGGATCTAAATTGGCTAGTTCAGTTTTGTAGTGATGTTGATGCCTAGACAGGGGAGTAGATTGCGCAGGAGTGACACAGCCATATATCTGTCCTGAGCGCCAACTTGGTGACCCGTCTTACTCAAACTACTGGCGTGTTGCATGTAAATAACCAGGATCATGGCGGGACTCAGAGAACCACGTTCGATCATTCAACAAATACTTAGCCCTACACCGGAAGATGCAGAAAAATTGTTGGAAGAAATCGGTCTGGGGGCCATCCCATCTCGTGAACAAATACACCAGGAAATCGATGCAAAGCTCTTGTCACCTCCGGACACACTACCACACCACTGGCTATCCACGTATCAGATGTATGGATTTCTTGCATCATGGTTCATTCAATTCATCCTTTTCGATGCAGACACTGGAAAACTGAGCCTTACATACCCTCCTTACTTTCGTTCGAGCCTGCACCACCGCCTACGAGTTTGAGCTTTGTTCGTGCAGGTCTAGATGGTCGTGTCACGGGCTATGCAGAGGTGCGTGTTCCCACTCACTTGTTTTCAGGATCTGACAAGCCCAGACACCAAATCCCCGTGTTGCAACAGCCTTGACGTCGACCTCGATGGACCGTGCTCCAGGCCCGGTCGGTGCCTTTGTGAGGGGGAAGTCGGGCTATGTCCCCTTTCAGCCGGGAGGTCTTGATGAAGTATTATTTTCCTCTGCTCAATCCGGCATCTCAGAAGAATCGGTGAAAGGACTGAGGACCATTCCCCCAGGCTTCTCAAGGGGTCTTCGACTCGCAGGTGAACAGCCTGAGGATGAAGCCCTCACCGCTCTCGAGGAATCTCTCCCGTCCGCAAAGGGGAAATTGGTATATATCTTGATGACATGTTCTATGTATTGTTTATTTAACCATCAAAATACTCAGGACCAGGAAAATTATCCTGCAGAAGAACAAGAGCCTGAACTCGAGCTACGTAGTGGCGGTCCCATTGCTGAGTTGGACGAACTCCTACCGATTACTGTGCGGTTTGTCACGGAAGCATCTAGATCGTTTCTTACATTTAAATGCAGAGATCACATCTACGACCAACAAAGACACGTCGCACTCACCGTTCCAAGATTGTTAAGCGTGAATGGGCCCACGTAGTGGATATTAACAAACCCATGCCCAACTTTCACGAACTCGTTCCGGAGATGGCGCACAAGGTTAGTTCAGGAGAGCTTGTAATTGCACAGTGACGGACGACGTTCTCCAAGTATCCTTTCGAGCTGGATACTTTCCAGAAAGAAGCGGTGTATCACCTGGAGTTGGGCGACTCTGTCTTCGTCGCTGCGCATACATCCGCTGGGAAAACTGTGGTTGCAGAGTATGCGATCGCTCTAGCGGAGAAACACATGACTAGGTGTGCCTGAACAACGCGTTTTGCATTTCCGCCGGCGAGCCTGAATAATACAGAGCTATCTATACCTCACCCATCAAAGCACTGTCTAATCAAAAGTTCCGTGATTTCAAGCAGACATTCTCCTCTTCTTCGGTTGGAATCTTGACCGGCGATGTACAGATTAATCCAGAAGCAAGTTGTTTGGTCATGACAACGGAGATTCTACGCAGCATGCTTTATAAAGGTGCAGATCTCATCCGTGACGTGGAGTTCGTAATATTCGATGAAGTGCATTATGTTAATGACGCAGAGGTGACGCATCTCATCCGCGTTGCAGTGGTTTCTTGTTGATCGATATTGATATCTCAGCGTGGTGTTGTATGGGAAGAAGTTATCATCATGCTGCCCGACCATATTAGCATCATTCTTCTATCTGCAACAGTACCGAATACCAAGGAATTTGCCGATTGGGTCGGGTACGTGATCATGCATATTCTGCTGCGAGTTGGCTTCACAGGCTGTAGGCGTACCAAAAAGAAGGACATCTACGTCATTTCAACAGCACAACGCCCGGTACCTCTGGAACATTACTTGTATGCTGGCCGAGATGTGTTCAAGATCGTGAATGCGCAACGAAGATGGGTCCCTGAGGGGTAAATGTTCATTATAGTGCTTAAACGTGTTTTTCCTCACGACTGTTTTTAGATACAAAGATGCTGGTGAAGCAGTGAAGAGGAAGCAGGATAAGGAACGGGAAGCGTCCGGTTTACCTCCAGTTCAGAGGGTTGGTGCGCGTGGTGCAGCACCACGAGGGCAACGAGGGGCTGTCTCTGCACGTGGTGGTCAGCGAGGTGGTACTCCTAACGGATCTGCACCGCGGGGTCGAGGTGGCGGGCCTACCCGTACAATCCACACCGGTGCTGACAAAAACCTTTATGTCCATCTCCTCGGCCACTTGCAAAAAAAGGGTCTCCTGCCAGTTGTCGTCTTCACCCTTTCAAAGAAGAAATGCGAGGAAAACGCAGCCACTTTAACAAATGCCGACCTCTGTAACTCCATTGAGAAGAGTGAGGTCCACGTTGCAATGGAAAAGGCGCTGTCCCGCCTCAAGGGTTAGTTTTGCGTAGTACGTCAATTCTCCGTCCATTAACCCCCTCCTCAGGATCGGACAAGAAGTTGCCACAAATCAGCAAGATGCGCGATCTCCTCTCTCGTGGTATTGGGGTGCACCATGGAGGGTTGTTGCCGATTGTCAAAGAAGTAAGTCACCATTCCCAGGTTTCACAACGACTAATCTATCCGCGTCAGGTAGTCGAAATATTATTTGCTCGGGGATTAGTGAAAATCCTATTTGCAACTGAAACGTTTGCCATGGTAAGGAGTGATCGTGGCGTTTCTGCGGTGACTGACAGGACACGTGGCCGCAGGGTGTTAACATGCCTGCTAGATGCGTAGTGTTCTCGAGTATTCGAAAACACGATGGTCGCTCTTTCAGGGACATTCTGCCTGGAGAGTACACACAAATGGCTGGGCGTGCTGGGCGTCGTGGCCTAGACACCACTGGCACTGTTGTTATCGTTGCGGGTGATGAGTTGCCTGATGTATGAGTTACCCTATACATCTGATCATTTGCTTGTCCGGTGCTGACTACTCGCCGTGGTAGCAAACCACGTTGACCACCATGATTCTTGGAACCCCGGCAAAGCTGCAGTCACAATTCCGCCTTACCTACAACATGATTCTCAATCTTCTACGGGTAGAGGCTCTCCGGGTAGAGGAGATGATCAAGCGCAGTTTTTCGGAGAATGCTTCCCAGCGGCTTCTACCGGATCAGCAAAAAGCAGTCGCTGATGTGAGTAGCGAGCTTCTTCTTTGAAACGAATACCGAATTTCCCGCAGCACGAGAGAAGTCTCCTGTCAATGCCAGAACTCCAGTGTGACATTTGCTCGAGCGACATCGAACACTATTATGATGCTCAGCGTACGGTAGTAAACTATAACAAACGCCTCTTTACGATGGCTACTGGCGGTGCTTCCAATCAAAATGTCCTTGCAACTGGCCGGATAGTCATTTTAAGGAACTCAGTAAGCATAACTTTTTAAATCAAGAAATGGGCAGACTGATGAACGCGACCTTGTCAGCATTTTTATCCTTTTCATGCAGCAGTGTTGCTGAAACCCGATCTCCGGGAGTCAGGAAGTGAACGGAAATACTTTATCCTCGCTCTCGTAGATCGGAGGTTCAAGAGCGGTGAGCCAGGTATGCTCATCCCCCTTCTTGCAGTTAATCCGACTCACCAATACCTTAACATAGATGCTGATGGAGCTGTAGTCTCCCCCAAGTGGCCCCCTGTTCCCTCGGTACTGAAGCCTGATCATGCCACGTATGAGGTTACTAGCGTTAACTTGAGCAGCGTTTCTTTCATCACAAATAAAGCTGTGAAGGTGAGGTGTTTCACAGTATCAGATCCTTGAGATATATTCAGAGCTTCGAGTGCAGGTAGATGCTTCCGCGATTGTTGATAGTCATAAAAAGGCACCTATTCTTGAGGCAACGTCCGCCCTGGAAACGGTAGTCGTGGAATGGGCTACAACTGGCACGCTACTAGAGATAGACTGGAGTCGCATGCGCACTCTCGAATTTCAGGAAACCCTCCGCGCTAGGAACGAAATTCTCAAGAGGCTTCAAACGTTTGAGTGCACTCTCTGCGAGGACTTTGATGACCATGCGAGTCCAAGCAATTAATCTTAGCTCCGATCAGACCATTAATAAGCTCATCAGTATATCCGTCTCCACGGACACAAGGTTCTACGGTCAAAGATAGCCACATTGAAGGATGCAATTTCTGAACAGAACTTGGAACTTATCCCAGAGTACGAGCAGAGGATTCAAGTTCTCAAGGGGCTTAACTTTATCAACGAAAATCAGACAGTCCAACTCAAAGGACGAGTGGCTTGCGAGGTAGTTTTCCTTTGTCTCGACACGACATGCGATGCTGACCACTATGTAATAGATCAACTCGGTCAATGAACTTGTTCTGACTGAGCTTATCCTTGAGAACACGCTCGCAAACTATGAGCCTGAGGAAGTGGTAGCACTTCTTTCCTGCTTTGTCTTCCAAGAGAAGACGGACGTCGAACCTGTTATACCTCCCAGGTTGCAAGAAGGTTTGGCAGCTATCGCTGTAATTACTGATCGGGTTGGACGCATTCAAGACCGACATAAAGTCGCTGCGGAAGGGTTCAGGTTCACTCTCAAAACTGGACTAGTCGAGGTGGTGTATGAATGGGCACAGGGGATGGTAATTAACTCTTCTGTGCAATCCACATGGTGCCATAGTTGACGTATTTTGTCAAGCCGTTTGACCAGATTGCCTTGCTGACTGACGTGGCGGAAGGAACCATCGTCAGGGTCATCACACGCTTGGACGAGACCTGTCGGGAGGTCCGAGACGCCGCAAGAGTGATTGGTGACACCGAACTGTTCAAGAAGATGGAGGAAGCGCAGATTAAAATCAAAAGAGACAGTACGTTGGCTCCCACCTTTTGTTCAGCCTCTGTTGACTATCATCTACACTAGTCGTGTTCGCAGCAAGCTTGTATTTCTAGCACCCCGTTAGTTAGCACAAAGTGTGTTTGAATTTACGTAAGCGGTCTTGGAGCTATTGGAATGCGGCTCGGGCATGTGACTCCACGAGGTGGTATTCTGCCAGAGATTTAAACGACGCCACGGAGTAGCACCATCACTACTTTTGTTGACTCGTGTCAACTGTACCTGTCATGGAGGCATCGGACAGACAAGATACTAGCGAGTCCGCTGCCCACGCTACTCTCGATGTCAATACCGCAACCTTGATCGCAACGGCAGAAGCCGCATCAGTTACCGGAAGCCGCACAGACGGCAACGACTCAGGTTCATTTCCTGCTCTGAACGTCAACAATGTCGTGCATCAACGCCGGAGGGTCAACCCCGAAAGCCTGGCGTTGCGCCTCGGACCCGATCTCGTACGAGATTTAGATGCCCTCATCACACCCGGAAACACGGAAATGCCTTCCTTCGCCGTTCGCAAGGAGCTCCAAGAACGGTACAACATTGACAGGAGACACATTTACGACTACTTTCACAGCAGGGGCTTACGCGTGGTGAAAGAAGATAAGCACGGTAACCCAATGGCGGTGAAGGACTTTCCCACCCCCTTGGTAATTGTCCATCTTTACGCGAGACCATCAGCTTACGTGCAATCTAGCCCAATCTTCGCCCTCTGCGACAAGTGCCCATCAAAAATTCTCGCTCACACCCTTCGTACCCTGTAGCGGTCGAAAGAAAGCTCTTCAAACCCCGTGGAGTTACGAAAGCTAAACCTGGTCGTCCAAAGAAGAATCCATCAGTGAATCCCAAGATTAATCCTATCACCTGCGAAACCAACGAATCCACAGACACCCACGCCCCTGTTTCCGAACATTCTCCGGGCGCGGTTCCAGCGCCTACCTACGTTTCTGTCAACCCGCTTCTTACCCGTGTTCCGCTTCCTTCCATGGTGGAAGAGGACGAGAACTGTACTTTTAACTCGGTCGTAAATCCCCTAAACGAGTCGTTCTCGGTGAGACGTGCCATTGGGGATATCGCCTATGCGTATCGGCATAAATTAGTGTTCGAGAGAATGCAAGAGCTCACCGAATACCCCGTCAAGATGGCTCTCGCGGATGATCGGTCATTTTCGTGGAGCGAAACCTCGCCGTGTTCCGCTAGCGGCAAGGGGCTGCTTCTTCCTCACGCGAAACCTCTCACCCGGGACGAACGACATGCGATCTACGAAACACTGGCTGACAGTCTTGGACCTGCACACGGTATCCAGGAATGCCAAGGTACTTATAGAAAACATATGGAAGCACGCACGAAACTCTATTTTGAGGGGGTTGTATCTGTCCCTTACCACCACTCCCAGCAACCCGCCAGGACAAGCACATTATCGGATCGAAAGCCCCCTTTAGGAACCAATGAATTTAGGCACTGGCTTTCTGAGACTAGGTTCCTCAAACGCGATGGTATAAATGGCTCGCGGCTCCATCATGGTCACCGAAACGCAAACGTGGCAAAACAACACGACATAGATGGAATTACCGATAAAGAATGTAGGCTGATATCTAACCCCTATTGGATACAATCACTGGACGAACTGTTCCCGACGCCGGGGGACAACTTGAATAGCACCGATCCCATCACGGATTCACCCGTGGTCCACACGCGAGAAGTTACGCGGATGACCGCACATGCACGAGGTGTCGCCGACGAATGCAGCGCGGGAGATCGGTTACTATTTTCGATTACGTCCAGTCCAAGCTTACCTGTCCTTCCAGTCACATCAGTCGCCGAAATTCCACAAACTAGTGGCCGTGCCCAGTTCCACGGACTTTCGGGCTTCCCAGGGCTGCAGGAGGTTAAGACCCGGATGCCAGTTGCTGAGATGTCGGACAGTCATCCTCAGTGGCCGGAACGTATTGCTCCCTCAGGGCGAGATGCCTCCCTGGGTGAAACCCAACGTAGAGGTCGCAATGTATCTAATAATGCGCGGACCCGCCTTCCCTCCAGCCCACGCAAACCTCAAATACGTGATCTGGATAGGATTTGGACAAGGCCGGTTACGTCCCGTGATGCGAGGAGGCGAACTCCTTCTGCCGCAGGCGACATCTGACTACGTTTCTGGTTACTTTGCATGTGGGGTCCAGAGCATCTTTGATCAGTAATCACGATATGCGCTTGGCCTTGTTGACGGCGCAACGCCACTGTTTATGGTACAGCATCTTTTTTTTTCTCATCAGATGAAAGACCCTGTTTTTTTTTTTTTCCTTTGTCCCCGGTCGCAGATAGAAAAATCATCACCTCGTAATCATTGGCTCATTAATAATGTCCTGTACAGCTCCTTGTTTTGCAACGACACACTTGATTAAACCTATAATAGAATCCCTGGGAGTCCATTACGTCCAGCTAGATCCGAGCACTGTGAACGAGAATCAAAATACATGATGAGTTCTACCCGACTATGAAACCCATATTGCGTGCTTTACATATGCTGTATCGATATGATGCCTTGAAATAACCACTTCCTTACAGAAAGACACGTGCGACTGCAGAACGTCCTCATAGCCTGAAAATCACTGCCACCGTATCGGCAAATTCATGCGCCCACAGGAATATATCTTTTCCTCCAGGTGTCCTTGACAAAACGTTGACCCTCGTTGTGCGAACCGGTTGTTTTCCGTCACCGTGATGGGATCTTCACACATCGATTCCGATGCGTTCTCTTCGTCGTAGCGAACATCACCCAGGGCGCCGGCGCCCCCAGCGGGCGGCTCCTTGAGCTGATATCTGATAGCATCCGAGACGGGCTGACAGAGCAGTGGGAGAGGTGATAGCGTCCGTGATGGGTGTGAAGCGGTACGCGCGCGGGGTTCCGGCGAACTGCTTTCGTTCGCACTGGATGTGAGGTCAGCCAAGGGTATTGGCGGTATGGGGCGAATCGGCTGGGGTTGCAGGATGGGCAGGGGATTGGATGTGGGTCGTGATGGGTGGTGTCGTGATGGAGCGGAAGATGCGAATGCGCCGGCGAGTGATGACGATGACGATATGTGGTTGTACAGTGATGGTGAGGTCGGTACGAACGAAGATGTCGAAGATGAGTAGTTGCGCTGGGTATGCATGTGTTGCGAGGGGTATGAAACTTCGGGAACAGGGGGAGAAGACGCAGGCGAATGCGTTTTCTCGGTCCATCGCTGGTGAGTAGCAGCAGTGGACCGGCGCGATGCGCTCGGGTAACCTGGAACAGACGCAGACAGTCTTCGGTCTGCCGGAGCAGCCACGCCGAGATCGTTGTCATATGACGATGAGAGTGTGTCACCTAATGCCCCTTCCAACGCGGAGGTGGACTTGATGACATGCGGCGCTGATGCACCATAGAGCGGTGAAGGTTCTTCGTCTATCCCTTCCATCTCGTCCGCAAAGTCAGAGTCCATGTAATCCTCTTCGTCATCACAATCGAAGTCGTCAAAGTCCATGGCCTGGAACTCCACTTCACCCATATCGTGTTGTGCGAATGGTGAAGATGGCGTCAGGATGGAATGCGAAGAAATGGAAGATGGTGTGTCGAGGTCTGACACGAGAACGGGTTGGGGTGGGTGGATAGTAACCTTTGGATTGACGGCGGTCTCGGGAAGTGATGATGATCGAGGAGGGAGGGGATAAAATGTCGACCAAGAGCTAGGGGGAACAGTTACCCAGCTGTCCTTGGAATAGTATTGCTCGTAACCCGAGTAGATATAGCTAGGGGAGGGGCTCCCGGGGACGTGGAGGTGAGGGTACATGGTGTCTCTTGGCGAATTGTGCGATTCGGATGGAGAATATATGTGTGGTTGCAAAGCCACCCGCCGATTCGAAGCGGCTGATTTATCATTGACGGGATAAGGGTAGCAGGCAGTGGAGATCATAAAGTCCGAATCGGGTCGCACAGGGTGGCCCGATGGAAGCTAATTAACCGATGGTAAAGACTCAGGTTAGAGGATGGGGTATCAGGGACGACACAGACTGAATGATACTGTACATTTATACTCGTGTATCTCTGACGTTGGCAATTGATCGGATGCCTCGAAAGTGCGTGACCTCAACTTAGGGCTGCGCTCGGGGTTCCATTTATCAAATGGCCGCGATGGATCCGAGATGACAAGGTCAGCAGAACAATGGGGTGATATGGGCCTATGAAACACGTTTTAACTACACCGAGTGTACCGCACGGGTTCAAGAATGGACAAACCTGAAAGGGATCGCCATCCTGAGCTGAAAGCGCCATACGTGTGATATATCCGGTAAATCAGCTGACTGGATGTAGGCAAGGAAGGGGCGGTGCCGCAAGGGGGTGACTTGTGAATCAGGGAAAAGAATAGTTTGCGTTGCCAGTATTGGTGGAGGAAGGGCGCACCTGGACGGCGTGTTGACAGCGCCATGAAACCTTGACTGACGCGGCGTTCTATGGCGACGAGCCAGCATGATACTGTTATGGAACTGCTTCCATGACGTTCTTCCGTGATTGGATGTTTCCCAGTGAGTCTCTGGGCGGTCTCTGGCGTCCGTGGGGAAACTACGCACAGCCAAATACCCATACAATCAGTCATCATCTCACCTGAAGTGATGATTCGCTGGGGACCTGATATGGGAAGGTCAGGTTCTCATGGACAAGCTCGGCTCGCTCCATTTTGATACATAAATCCCCCGCAGTGTTTAGTGTGGACGACAACCGTAATGTCGTATGTAAGGCGGCTGCGAGATGTGTCGTGGAGTTCGGAACTACTCACCAGGGGGTGGATATCAAAATAGTATTTGAGGGCGACATCTTCTCATCTCAGCTGACCGTCACCGCGCAGCAGTTGATGCTGTACTTACTCATGATTGTTGGCTGAGTTGGACTGGCTGGAACCATCTGATTCATATACGCTGATTGCCAGCTTGCCACCGTGCCACCTGTCCAGATGGACATCCTGCCATGCGCCTCCAGCAAGGCCTTCAGGTCAGCCTCATCACCGATCAACAGCATCGATTATCTTCCCTGTTACGAGTTCGACGGATAGCATCAGGCGTTGACGACAAATGTGGCCAACGCACCCTTTTTTTTGTAATGAAAGGTCTGCCATTTCAATTCAGGAGTGTATGGCGCCCATATCGCGACCCTGACTCAATAGGCTTCACTGGAAAAATCACTCCAACTCCCCAAACTGCCAGTGAGCTAAGGGGGATGAACGATGGTGACAGTGTATACATGTATAGTGGTACCTGGATGAGACTAATGAAGGACAGTGAAGAATGGACCATGAACATGCAGAAGTGCCAACAAACAGAATATAAACAAGACACCCCATCAAGCCTCAAGGGATGCGTATCAGCAACGGCAAAAACATCGATTACACACTCGTACGCCACCGCAAACACAAACTTTGAATCACAACACGGACATGTTTACTCAACAACAAGACTGCCCATTGCCCTCTGGACGTCCCGCATAGTCGAGTCGAGTGGACCACGCTGTGTGGAGACAGGACTGCCGCCCCCGGTCGAATTTCCGTTGATAACGCGTGGTCCCAATGCGGGGTGTCTCACACCAAGAGCAGCACCAAGCATTCTCTTCCCTGGGTCACCGATCTTGGGAGGTCCCTCGGCATGCAAGATCGCAGGATCTTCGTGAGAGACAGCCGAATTAATAAGATCGTTCAACGAAGGGTGAGAAGGAAGCGAGGGAAGTGTAGGAGAAGGTTCCCGGCCGTTGATCACGGGCGAGTGCTCTGAAATGGTGGTATTAAGCACGTGACCGTTTCCGTTACGAATAACGCTGCCGTTCTGGCTGCTATTAGCGCTGCGGCTGGGGAAAACGGAGATGGAAGCGGCACGCATATTGTGCCCACGCGAAGGATTGCTATTGTGCTGGCCACGGGCATTTACTGTTTGGATGACGCTCTGGGCATCAGGACCATCGTAGGGCTTAATGGAGGCAGCTGGATTAGTCGCCAGAATGACAGGAGGGAATGCGAGGGTGTGAAGATAGGCACGCTTGGCTATATAAGAAGCCAGACAAAGTGTCGTTGAGGATACTTGTGCACGAGCGTGTGGTGTATATGACGACGTACCTACGGAAGCGTCTTGGAAGACGATCAACAGGCTGGTATCGTCTCTCCATTTGATCTTGAACCCTCCGCAGACATTTTCCCACTCGGAAAAAGCAGCTTGGATGTCCTTTGTCTTGAGCTCCTTGGCGAAGCCAGTCAAGGACAGAATACGAGTTACGGACGCAGAGAGTCCAGAGGTCGAAGCCGAAGACATATTTTGACGAGTTTAGAGTAAATGCAAAAGTGGCAGACGAATAGCACTGATGGAAAGAGAATTCGGAGCGAAAGAGAGGATATCGAGAGAGAAAGTCGGGTAAGCGGGCGAAGTAGACACTGACACAGGTTGAAATTAAGCTGTTTGCCGAGTGGAACGTGCTCGGATGGTGACCCACCGGAACTGCGCTAGGATGAAAAAACGAAGTGCGTGAAATGCGTGGTGGTTTGTTTGAACGCGGCGAAAGGGAGTGTTTGTGTTGAGTGTTGTACAGACGCTGACGGACGACGATGAAGAAGAAGAAAACAAAAGAGACAAAGAGGCTCCAATCAGTTTGCCGTATGTCCTTGACCACCTTTGTGTTACTTTCCCACGAGTCCTTTGCCGTCTTCCAACTGCTGTGATTCCATTGTATAGGTATGTGGCTAAGCCAAACCATTCTGAGAGGAGCGCTGACCAGTCAGGCATCGTAGTACAGTCTCGCAGCGACAACGAGAAGCATTAAACTCATTGACGGCGAGTACTCGTCTTCTCATATCCACCTATTCCTTATTGGGAGTCTCTCTCCTCAACGCCAGATATGATCATGGACAACGACCTGCTTCGCGCATGGCTGCTCGTCCACGAGCTCAGCGATCAGCTTGCTCACAACCAAAAAATGACCAACGCTCTCCAATCCAGAGCTGTGTCGCTCAAGGTCCGGTTACACCCTCTTCCCTAACCAGGTTTGGCTCAGCCGGAGGCTCGACAGGAACAAGCTGCACATTCCGGTTCAGGTTTCGCGCTCAGGCGGTTTAATACCGATATCTCAAAAGGTCCGTCCTCCGTTCGCCGTGCGCAGCAGGATCTGATTTCGGCTGCGCCGCAGAGACCTTCGAATCCGAATTGGAGCGTATGAATGCCCAGTTCATCATCGAAAATCAAACTTTACTGCACGAGAACAAACAGCTCAGCCTCCTGCTCAAGGAGTATGAAAACACTATGGAAACCATCATGACAAAGTTCCGCAATCACGCAGTGCGTCCTAGTCTTGCTATCATCGCGCGTCGTTATGTATCATTAATCGTTCAACAGTTGGCGGCGCAGCAGCATGAACTGACCTTGACGCGCCATTACGAAGGCCTCATACTTGCATGCGACTCGCAGAATCAATTCAACGATCTTGCTGCGGAGACGCAGACCGCCATTAGCCTACAGCGCCTCGCGCAAAGCCTCCGAGCACTCTACCGTTCTATGACCGGGGAAGATCCAGACTCTGCTGATGAAAATTCAGATGATACAGAGGTTGACATACAATCACTCATCAACACCCTCGCCGAGACTGCGCCACCGAACTTCCGTGAAGATTGGGCGCTTGAGCGCGAATCTGAAATCGCTCGACTAGAGAAAGAGAACGAAGAGCTACGGAGGTTGCTCGCCATTGACCCCGCCTCGCTCGCTGAAAAGGGCGTCACTCTGGATTTGGATCGAGAAGAGAGCGGGAGGTTCTCGACATTGCGGGTGGGCCCAGCTCGGAAGCGGAGCGAGTCGGCTTCAAGCGGTTCTAGGTTCGGCGCCTGGAACTTGGACAACGAGCAACAACAACAAGAGAAAGTGACTTGGGGAGGCTGGGAGTCCAACGTTCCTCAACCTCAACCTCAACCTCAACAGGTACAGTTGGGGAATGGGCCTCCCTTGCAGCGCGCGATGGACATACCAAACGGCATGCGTATTCAGCAGCCACGGCGGCCGCCCATGTTCACACGGAATGCTGTCCCTGCCCCACCAGTTAGTGTTGGTCCAAATCGTAATATTCCCCCGTCACCATGGGCTCAGCAGTCGGTGTTGGACCGGGCATGGTCGCAAGGTGGTTCCACTCTAGACCTTAGTCGATGATTTCAATAACCGTAATTGTGATACCCTCTTGACAATTATAATTTTCTCTCCAGACGATATCTGAGAATGATGACATCTGTCATTGCATTGTGCAAAAGGTGATGGAAAAATGGGTGATTGCAAAGGAGCGCGAGTGGGTCGTTGGAAGGACATGGTTACGCAGCGAGAGAACAGAACAAGAGCATGCACCAAGGAAGGACAAGTAGTAAGTACGGAAGAATTTGTGAGGGGGTATCGCGAGATGCAGACAAAGATATCGATACAACGGATGGATAACCCCTAGAAACGTGCACCATAAACACCAGGTAAGTCGTACACCAGAAGAAAAAAAGGAAGCAGGAATGAAGGAGAAGATAATTAGAATTAAATGTGCATAACCCATTATAGAGTCCTTGGGGAACCTTGCGGAATATTATATTAAGGTCATATGCATAGACGCATCAGCACGGATCAGAGTTCGGTGCAAGGGAGTTATGCAACCACAAAGCGGACCTCACATCCAAGCCCGCTTCGCCCCCGGCCCTCGAAGGCTACACCGAGCATACGTTCCTTGCCGCACCCAAGCCCACCTTCGCGCGCTCGACCTTCCCACTCCTTTCCACGGGCACACATGAGGTTTTGCAAAGCCCTCAACCGCAGGACCGCAGGATTGGCGACAGGTCGCATGCGATATGCCAGCGCGGCAGGTGGTGTACGGGGTCGTAGTGGCGAAGGAAAGATGATACTATTCTTAGGAACGGGGGGTTTGGATAGACCGGTAGTCTCCGATGGCTGCGACACGAGCGGAATGAAGTGCACAGGTTCGGAAGTCTGACAAATAGGCGTCGTCGAATCTGTGAACTTTCGGACATCTTTGGCAAGTGCGCGATAGCCTTCGCGTCGCACTTGCCGCTGACATAGGTGTGACATGCGAGGCTGTGAAGGTACGGCGTAGTCTAGGTATGGGGGTCCTGCAGTAAACATTGCGGCGGTAATATAGGCAGATTGTAGGCCTTTAGCGGCCTCAACGATGGTGGCGACAGAGCGGGTGACACGTTTCACCAGGGCACCTCGTATGCAGAGAGATGAAAAAATGTCGGTGGCAGAGCCGGACGGCGGAGCACATGGATCACCGTCTTCAAGGGGGGTGGATGCATGGTGCGATGTGATTGGAGGGCACAAGGGGCTCTCTTCAACAGAGATGCGAACAAAAGCAGAATGTGGGTGAAGTTCACGTTGACTCTCGATAAGAGTGGGAAGAAGACAAGGCTGGGAAGGGATGGGAGAAGCTAACATGGGTGAGTCAGGGGTAGTGATGTCGGTGGCCGTGGAGCGCCAGCTTCCAAAAGACAGCCACGAACTGGAGCGCGAGGGCGGTGCAGAAGATGACAAGGATATGGCTGACAGTGAAGACGGGACCGAGGGCATAGGGGTGGGAGCATGAACTGGGGACTTGAAAGTCTGTTGGTCGCGGACCACGTCTTTACCTTTGGCCTTTCGTCTCTCTCCTTCTTGCCACTCGACGACCTGAAGAAGACTGTCGAGCAGCTCTGCACGCATGGAAGCCTTGCGTCGGTGAGACGTTGGGCTCGTGAGAGGCAAGCCGGCAATGCGTCTTGCGTCTTCTGCACGCTCAGAGGCGTCGAGAGGGAAGAGCTTGCCGTTCATGGCATTGATGACCTCTTTGAAAGAGACGGAACGATTGTGGGACGCGGGTGAGCGGGCCAAGACCTTGTTGACCGCGTTGGGTGGGCGACAAGGTGGGGATGAAGTTGATGGAGGCATGAAGGTATACTGGAACGGATCTTGGTCCCGTTTGGTAGAGGGGAGGGTGTCCAATTGAGACTAGGGAGGTGTTTTCAGACCGAACCTGAGGAGGGGGGGGATAGAGAACGTACCCTGGTAGCACGGTGTTTGCGATTCTTCTCTGCGAGACGGGTACGCTCTTGCTCGAGGGCGTCGCGATCTCGTCTTTGGAGAGCACGGAGTCTCTGTGCGTGGAGACGGTTCTTCTCGTCCTCCCAGAGCTTTTCGCAAGCTCTGAGACGCTGTGTGCGCTGTGACTCATGCCACCACTGCCTTTGCCTTGCCTGTGTCTCTTGCACGGCAAGTTTGTCAGCTTCGTCGAGGGTGAGTGGGCCTGCGGGGGCGAAGCACATGTCAAAGTCCTCGTCGCGGACCTGGTCGATTCGAGGATCGGAGTCGTCGGTGACGTGAATGCCTTTGAGCTTCAAGAGGAGGATCTTTGCGAGACGAATGTTGTCGAGTGCATACGCGATCTGGACCTGGTCCTCGAGCGACTGCGGTGGGGACGGGGGTGGATCAGGGTCGTGGTCGGGGGGCGGTGAGACGGAGCGGGTCGCGTGAGGAAGAGGGTGTGAGACGGGGGTTATTCGGGAGAGTCTTCGTTCTTCGGATGCTTGTCTTGCGAGTGCTACTGGAGAGATGTGACGGGATCTGCCACGGTGTTGCATGTGCGGAGGAGGGACACCGCGAAAAGTTGCAGAGAGCATTCAAAAGTAGGATGTAGACGGGGAAAAGAAAAAAAAAAAGTCAAAACAGGTCAACTATCCGATCTAGTGTTAAATACGATCCCGATCCCACGCGGCTTTGCCTCGAGGCTTTTCCTTTATCGGCACCACTCGACAAACATATCTTTCTTTTCTTTTCCTCGTCATTGCTGTACGTGCGAGTTGCATTGTTCGTCGTAGCGCGTTCGTACCTTCCAATTTCGGGTTGTCCACTCTTCCTTGCCGTGCCTCGAGGCAGCCTTTGTCCACCAACGCTGCCATTTGCAACCAACTGATAATCGCACTCGTGCCTTATCCACAACGACCTCGTCGGCCAATCCCGATATCGCTCCCCCCCCCCCTTTTTTTTTCCCGCAGATATTCCGCACACTGGCACTCCTCATCCCCTTCTGGCCGTTCCCATCCCTGCCTCTACTGACATCCATGCGCGATCGCACACACAGTCAACGGCGTGCCTCCTCCGCCATCCATAAACAGTTCATACGAAATCTTCTAATTTTCCCAATCTACCTCCGCTGATCTCACACGTCCTCGCTAATATTTCATTTGCTTGCCCAAGCGTGTTTCCCAAGCATCCCCCATCCCGTATCCCGCTTAGATATCCCTTCTCCTCTCAGCGTCTTTTGGCTCCCTCCTCCCCAATCAAGCTTGCTCAGTCTTTCTGCGTAGCCTCGAGGCATCATAGATAATGATCGCCTCATGTTCCAGATGTCTCGCACCGCTAATTCGTACAGCTTGCATCGCACCCCCACCCGCTCCCGTCCTCTTCTTTCGGATTCGTCCTCTTGTCCCCTCCCGCTATCCGCGCCCGCCCCCCATCAACCTTTGACAATATTTGAGTTTATGATCGGGATCCTGCGTCCTTCCACTTATCTGGGTCATCACTCCGATTGTAGCCTCGACTCACCCTTCCTTCCTGATGATCATCTGATTTTATATCACGCCGCCTCCCCTTTGACAGCTCAGTCCAGGCGCGTCGTTCAGGAATAGCCCTTTACTCATTCGTCGCGAACCCAGCCACGAGCACCGCTCAGTGCCGTACTCCCCTCATTTTCTATCTCGTCTTTCTAATTCATATTCACATTCATATGGTCACCTGCCTTTCTCGGTTGCGGTTGCATCCTCACACCTAGTTCTCGCTTGGACCTTGAAGCCGCGCTGCACCTTTCCCAGTCCCCGCATCCCCTCGTCGTCCATTACATGAATCATGTCGCGTCAAGTATCAACAGCGACTTGCCCTACTCCCTCACAATAACACAGATCCGGCGTTCAAATGACGTACCAACTTGACGATGCGTCGTAAGCACTTGGATACGATAAGCTATACTATGACCTCGTTTGTCCACTTCTGGGAACGCCACTGCATACGCTAAATTAAAACAGCATGACACTGTAACATGCTGTGTACCTGCCGTTTCATTTACCCGTTTGTTTAGCCGCTCCCTGCGTAATACCTTTATACGAGCGTGTTGAAGCTGTCCTCACGGACCTCACCTCAATGTCCACAGAATGCGTTGCGACTGCCTTAGGCGGCAGAATCGGATGTCGAATCAGACAGGATTGCTGAGGTCTGCTAAAGTTTGTATTATAGGATTGTAGGACGGCGTTGCGTGCCAAAACTACTAATACCGTAGTGGTGGTCGTGTGGTTGGTCACCAGGCTCCGAGACTCCGTGGACTGTCATGATCGTGGGAAGAGTATTCACCGCCAATCCACAGCGTGCAACGGCGATGGCGCACGACCTGAGGGCGACAACGCACGTTCATTGTTCAAGGGCTCAGCTGGAGGTAGGCAAGTCACAGCCAATCGATGCATTGAAGCCAAAATCCGTGAGCTGCTGCCAGGTGCTGACGAAAAGGACGTAAAATCGTAAAATTGGTGTAATAGTATTCATTAAATTGTACTCGTACTACTACTAGTGTAAGAAATCTTTGCTACGTTGCTGTGTTTTCCGTCGCAGACACGAGAATAAATCAGATGAGGACTCATGCATCCTCCATATGCTGCCGGGCCTGAGTGGGACTTTCCGGGATCCGACGCCGGTAGCTCCTCGGCTCGCCACCTCCTGGGTATGACCAAATTTCCATCTATCGGATTATCTGTCAATGTATAACGGATCGGTTCGAGCTGTCAAACTAACGGATCGAATCGGATGAATCCGCCTCAGAGCTTGGTCCGTTTAGCAACACCAAGCAGGCCGCCGCGATCTGAAAAGCTGTCGAATAACGTTATCGCATGACGACTTTACCACAGGCTGTTTGAGAGCTGTGATTGGAGAACAGCTGGCAAAAGGGGACATCCAGGGTCTCCACCCTGACCTATTCCAAAACGGGTGTCCCAAATTGCAGCGTTTTCGTGTTTTCGGTTTGTAGATAGGCTTAACGTCGGGTTGGTCATGAGGGTTGGGACGCCTCTCCGCCGGCATCGGATATATATAATTGCCGATTGAAAGTCTCGCATGTTTTCAACTGGCCTCCTGTTTTGGTCACTCGTCCAAGCTGAGCACTTGCGCTGCACGTCTCGAATCGCAATCGAACATCTGCCTTTTGTTCTCCTGAACTTCGCTCGGGAGTGCTCAGCCTGCGACTGGTGGATGGACTTGATTGTTTGTCTGTCGCGCCACAGCGCGCGATGGCTCCGCTTGCGAGTAGATGGTCTGTCCAAATGTGAGGGCGAAGACACCCTCGTAAGTCCGCTCTAGCCACGTTGTTTTGGAGCTCGTATCGTTAGCTAAAGTTCTCGCTTGGCAGATTGACCTGAACCTCGCCTCTTCCCTTATAGCAGTCGACCTTTCGTGGCGTCATGTGATGGATGTTTGCGAGAAGAACGTACTCCCCGCGTATAGGAGCTTGAAGGGTGTGCTGGAGGAAGACATTGACCATGTGTCAAAACTGCTCTCAGAACTGGACCCTTTAGTGGAGGAGACGGAAGATCATTCTGGAACGAAGTGCCCAGCATCGGATGAACCACGAGGCTCTCCGTCCATCAAGCCCGTGTTTACTCCGCAGGGCCTCCACTCATCCGATCCCGTCAATCCGGAACGGCGAAAACGAAAGCGTCGGCGATCCTCTATCCCCGTGAGTCATGCCTCTTGATCAATTTCAGACATCCCTACGTTTCTCCTACCAATAGCAAGAACCCGTCGTCATCCGTCCTGCTGACACTTCCGCTCCTACCATCATCATTACCCCCTGTCCACCACAATCCCGAGAGACCTCCTGTTGGGTGCCATACCAAGACGCTTCCTTCGGTACACGTCTGGCGGTGCCACCTTACACCGCACTCAATAGTGTACATCCACCCATGGTTGTTCCTACGAACACTGTCGTAATGCAAATTGATGACTGGGAGTACACTCATGGTCATTGGCGTGCGGTGATCCCCCTGCCTGACGAACAATGTAGGAAGGGAATGTTCGCGAGGATGGTGCTTCCCCGACGAAGAACCCGGTGCCCGCCTTCTCGGACAGATGATTCGTTTCTATGATCCAACGTTCCCCACTTTGTTCTATTGAATATTTCACCACCGATCTTTTCACCTATCTTATGCTACTTGTATTGTTATGCCAGTCCGTCCTTTTCAATATTGGAGCCACTTGCTACGAGTCAATTTGATGTGGTCCCCACAGTTGCGGAGATGAGACATACACGTGTAAGGTATGTGGGAAAATCGTGTGTACGTTGGCCTTGAAGCTGCTGCAAACGTTGGCCACTGCACCGCTCGTCTGGTCCACTCCTCTTATCCTCAGCGCGTTCAGTGCGCACCCCTCTGGGCATCCACCACATACACCGTTTCCAGCAAGACCTACACCAACCGCACTAATCGCGAATTTTCATGTCTCTTCGGTCACTCTTGTATGCATATGTACTCGGCGGTCTAACATTCATCCCCCTCGTCATATTCACTTTCATCTGCATCACCATCTATACCTCCGTCCCAGTACCCGACCCCCACACAACCAAGAATGCTAAACCACACCCTCCAGAACGCACTGACCATGATCCCCCCGAGGCGCTCTTGGAATCCGCCAACGAACCGCCCTGCGACGTGAATGACCTCCCGCGGGCACGAAAAGGGTGGCTCACGGTCCGACGTACCTTTGAAGAGTCCTCTTCTGACGGCTCGTACGTGACCTTCGTCAAATCGTACCTCGATTCGCGCTCGAAAGACCCCAAGCGTTCGCGCCCAAAGGACACGTGGTACGTCGTGCTCAAGGGCAAGGTGATGTATTTGTATGAAGATGAGGGTATGACCGAGTGCGAGGCGGCGGTGGAGTTGGGTGGTCATGATGTGGTGGTTTATCCCGAGGGGTTGTTGGATGGGGAGTTGTTTACGCGGCGGAATGCCATTTGCTTGAAGCCTCGGTCCAAGGGCGCCGAGAAGAGCATGTCGGGCATGTCAAAGGAGACGGAATTTGGCGACGGGGAACAGAGCGAGAAGGCGGACGGGGACCACGCGGGGAAGCGGGAACAAGACGAGAAGAGCAGAGAGATCGCGCAGGAGGAGGCTTTCGTGGCGCCTTGGTTCATCTTTGTTCGGTCCTGCGTCGACATGGAGGACTGGTATCTCGCTCTCGTGCATGCGTCTGACCATCCATCAGGGACACCAACCCTGAGTCCGCTCAAGCCCGTGTTCTTGCCATCCGAGATGAACTACTTGGTCGCTACGCTGGACGAACAACCGGACGTCATCCCGTTGCGATGGTTCAACGCGTTGTTGGGACGCGTCTTTTATAGCTTTTACAGGACCCAGATGCTCGAGTCGTACATCATCGGTCGCCTCATGAAGAAGTTATCCAAAGTCAAGCGTCCCGCTTTTCTCGCGGACGTAGCTGTGACTCAGTTCTCAGTCGGTGACAAGGCGCCGACGTTTAGCAAGCCTATGCTCAAGGAACTTACCAAGGAAGGTGACGCGTCTTTGGAGGTGGGCCTATCGTATAAAGGCGAGATTCGTGCCACCGTCGAGGCAACTGCTGTGATCAACCTTGGAGCACGCTTCAAGTCGTATACCGTCAAACTCGTTTTGGCTGTGGTGCTCCGCGAGCTCGAAGGCAACCTTCTCGTCAAGGTGAAACGCCCTCCCAGTAGCCGCATATGGTATGCCTTCACTAAGCCGCCGCGCATGATCGTGAACGTCGAGCCCATTGTGAGCGACCGGCAAATCACTTGGAGCATGATTCTGAACACCATCGAAGCAAAAATCGAGGAGATTGTAAGTGAACACTTGAAACAAATGTGCTAACGTGGACTCTGAACACGTTGAACAGATCATCGACTCTGTAGTGCTGCCCAATATGGACGATATCAGTTTCTTTGACAGCGTCGAGTACGAACATCGTGGTGGACTATGGGCTGATGCCGTACGCTTGGACAAACCGATGGCAGCGCCAGCTCCGGAGGTGGTCACCAAACTCTCCGTTGACGCTGTAGGCACCCAACCATCAGAAGAGACAGTATCATCCACCGCCGCGGGTGCTCACTCCGAAGAGGAGCCAGCGATAGAAACACCGTCACTGGACAGCATACCCATCATTCGCTCTGTAACTACATCCTCAGAGAAAGCTTCCACAGCGGCTAGGCGACGTTCTTGGTTCTCTTCTAGTGCAGATATCGAATTCGGTTGTGAACACGCAAGGGAAGTGGAGGAAGAAGTTGTGCGTGGCAGGAGAGAACGAAGTGCAGAACAGGATGGCAGTCTTACTCTTCCACCTGATATCCCCATTATACATCCTTCGGACGCGTCGGACGATAACCGGGATGCCCATGAATATCTCTCCCCACGTTCCTCGTCTGCACACTCAAGATCGTCGCGGGCCCACTCTATTTCGTCCTCGGCAGGCGGTGACGAGCATTCCAATTACCTCTCCGACACAAGCGCTACCTCCAAGAGTCCGCGTCATGCCCTGGGGACGTCCACCACGAGCTCGTTCTTGTCCACGCTCAAGTCGAAAGCGGGGGACAAGCAAGCACTCAGTAATACGGCTAAAGAGGCCATGCGGAAATGGGGTGTCTGGGGCTTGAAGAAAGATAATGGTGGGAATTCGTCTCCGGATGACGTTCCCGACGTGGGCCCATCTGATCATCGTCCCCGGACCGAGAACATACAGGGTCGCCAAAGCTATGCGGACATGCGTGCAGCGGTTATAGAGCGCAGAGGACGTGAACCGTCAGAAAGGATCAACGGCAGTGCATCTCCCATTCCCATTCCTCAAGGAAGTGGTAAAGAGAAGGGGAGGTCGCCCAGCCTGTCAAGTAGTCGCGTGGCTTCGTATTCAAGCGAGTCGACTTCACCGGGCTTGTCACGCTCGTTGGGCGACAACGTGCCCAATGAACCTTTCAAAGACCGCGATTTCACAGAAGCCGCAGAAGAGAAGCCTGCGCCGTCATTAATTCACACTCAGCCCTCCCAAGCACGCGCGATGACGATCCCGGGAATCCATGCGAGTCACAGAGGTGAGGTGATGTCCATGGGAAATATCGCACCTGTTTCGCCTGCCCCCGAAAGCAAGCCGAAGGGTCCAACGATCCAGAGCATGTATCGTTTGTGGAAGAGCCCCATTCTGACCGGACAGTCAAGTCAAGAAGCACAACCGTCGCCTTCTACCTCACCCGGGCGTGGCGACACGGATGATCGGAATCATGATGTGGCTCCGTTGTCTCTCACACCCGAAGTAATTTCTCCTCCTTTGCGCCCCGTTCCACCCCCTCTGCCTCCTCGGACGATTTCTTCCGTCGCGGTGAGGCATGCAGCAGAAACTGCGGACGAATCCCCCATCGTCTTGCCCGTCTCTGCGGCGTCGCGGGCGCTGCAGTCGATCGCGTCCAGGGATGAAACACGAAGGCTGTCGACTGAAATGAATATTCCGATGGACGGAGAGTCAACCGCGCCTTTGGGGGTATCAGAAGTGACCTCGACTGCGGTGCCAACGACAAACTCGGATAGAAAACCCCCTTTACCACCCCGGAGAATCCCAGTGTGATACTGCCTATTCTAATGTTTCTTGCCATGTTACTTTTTTTTTTTTTTTTGCGTCTCTAATGTAGTATTATTTTATTGCTCGCCTTGCAGTTGAACTTTGGCACAAGTCTGGTATGAGCGAATGGAGCGGTTATGCTTGGCTCGGCAGTTGTCAGGCAATTTACTGAGGTCGTCAAGGGCTGGTCGCCAAGGAATACCGAAGCCTTGGACTTGACACATTTCGGTGACATTTATGGGCAAATTGACATGTAAATTTCCTCTAAAACATGATATTTCAGCATAGTTTCAGATTTTCTGGACTAATTTTGGTGTATTTTAGAATGCTCTAATAATTCGAAGGAACTGGCGAACGATGATCGCAGGGTCTTACGGGATTGACATTAGCACACGTATTCAAATTAAGCGACCCACTCAACTCCAATAATGTTGGCCTTGTTTTTTTCTCCTGTTCGGATAGCTCTTTACTCTTGTTCAACAACTTCTTGTTAGCATGGCCGCTACTCCTCCTCGTCCCGCCTCCCCCGCCTCCCGTCCCCTCGTCGCTCCAAAGCCGGGTCATGCGCTGCAAATCTCGCCAAACCTCGAGGCTTTACTCCAGCACGATGAGCTCACGCGTCGCAATAGCAGCTCGCCCACGAGCGCGCACTACACCACGGCCTCACCAGGGTTTCCTATCAGCCTACCGCCGCCCCCGCCGCGAAAAGCCAAGAACAGTCTGAAGTCAGCTCAGCGTGAACAGGAGCCGTTTCCCACCATGCGAAGCAAGGAAGTACAGCGGAGGAAGGCGGCTGTTGGTTCTGATTTCTGGCCTGATGCGCTTCCTACGTCGTTCCCGCCAGACAGCGTCGCTACGGGCCAACCAACGTCGGCCACTTCCTCTCGACCGGTGACTCCGAACCCATACCTCAATCCCACCCCGATCTTGGGTCCTATTAATACACCACCCCACTCCGATATTGGTATGGCTGGATTCACAGCCCGTGATGCTCCTGGTTGGACACTCACCTACCCTTTGCAGACGAACTTCCGACACCGAAACAGTCCGAGAAGACTTTCCCAACTGAGCATCGATCTGAGTCGTCACGATCTGCGGCTGAGACGCGGGGCCGTGCTAGTGGATCAGATCCATCTCGTCCGTCAACCGCACTGAACAAGGTTGAAAAAATACTGTGGATGGGTCGCGATTCTCTCCACCTCTTCTCCGGCTCTGCCAATGGGCTGAAACGGCATGACTCAGGTCGCCGCAACGACCATGCCGAATGTGGTGACTTGGATGCGGTGCAAGGTAACGCGATTCTTTGCCTACGGGAGTTGGTTGGCTGAATGCCGCGACCTTAGATAGACAAATGAAGCAGGTCCCTGTTGCACCCAATCAGAACCCTTCTAGACCAGCATCCAGGTTTGGTGACAGTGATACAGCCACCGTTGTACGTCCTTCTATTCCTGTGATGGCAGGTCAACCTCATCCCATCGCGACAGTTGTCATCAAGGACCGGGACGTCGTATCCATACGCCCTACAGCAAGGTCCACACGTTGAACCATCTGAAACCGCGTCGACACACTCGTATTCAATCAACTCCGAATCAGGCTCAACCAGAAACTCAACTCCCGTTCCTCTACCTCCCGCAGCACATCTTCCACCACGCCTATCTTTACCTTCTGTTTCCATGTCTCATAATCCATCACGAGTCCAGTCCGTTGACAGTGTCGCCGGTCATGATTATCTATCCTTCATCGATTTCTTTTCCCCATCTACGTCCGAAGAATCCAACTTTTGTAATATCCGGGATAACTCTCAGGAAATCTCTTCATCTCGCCGCCAACTTCAATCGATCAGTATTCCTCCTTCCAGCCTCTACTCTACTTCGCGTCATAATCTTTCATCAACTTCGCTTGCAAGCATGAGATTCGCTCCTCCAAGTCCTACGGCCCTCCCTGCGCACCAAGTGTCTCCAGTGTATCCTCATTCAGACGCCTCTTCATCTTCTGTCGCACTCTCCTCAATGATGTTTGCCCCACCTAGTCCCGCCGCTGAACGTGTCCCTCCCACACGGCTGCAACCGCTCTCCGGGCCGCCTTCCCCTTACTCCCCCCTCGAGTTTGCACCGCCTTCTAGCCCCCCACCAGACGTAATCGATAAACCTTCACTTCCCACAGCGCCAGAGTTGGCTTCCGAACGTGGCAGAAAGCTCAAATCAAATAAGCGCTCCATGTCTTCGTCGCCATATCTTGCTCATCATTCACTATCGCCTCTACCCCCTACGACGAATCAACTCGATGCAAACGAGCGAGCAGACCGTATTCGACGGAACCGCAAGCTCGCTCGCGTTTTCGGCAGGACTCCAGGTACAGAGAAACTAGTAGCTGATCCGGACGAACCCCGTATATCAAAGAAGCTGCATTCGCCCTCGTTGGCAGCCTTGCTCACGAAACAGAAAAACCATCGGCATGCCGTATCAGTCTCTGTTTCTCTCAAGGCTTCTGGTACGAAGACAGAACCTTCGACTCCCTGGCAGACGGATGCTCTCTGGTCCCCGGGTGGTCGCAGACACTCGACTCCTTTGGCGACGAATTCTTTTAGGTTATATGTGGATGATGAGGAAGATGGGCCGGCAGCCAAAGACCCTCGTGGCTTGCATGACCTCACGGATTCACCGGACGCTGCGTCTACGAGATCGTTCATCGATCTATCAGATGAGGAAATCCGTGACGATGATACGTCCGGCTTCAGCTTTCTCGCTCCACAACAAAATAGGTGCCAACGTCTTCACCATAGCAGTTCCACGCCTTCTCTCGTCGAGTCAATTGATTCCGAGGCACAAGCCGAAATCGAAAGGCGACGAAAACGAGAAAAGTTGGCAAGGCTCCATCGGTTCCTTGGCTCGCGCGTTCCTCCAGAGGCTGTTATTGGAGGTGTATTTGGACCCCCTTTACCCCCTCTTGCGATCCCCGAAGAATCCAGCCGCGAGCATCGGCTTCGCGGGAACAACAATGTACCTCCGGATGAGTTTGACCGTTGCAAAGAGGAGTTGGACGAAAGAGAGAAGGCTCTCAACGTCCGCCGGGCGCAGAAAATGGAAAGGGTACGTACTGCCGTCTCCCTGTACATTTGACACTGCTGACTCAAACTACAGGTATTCGGTACTCCGCCACCTCAGATGCTGTTTCATACCCGTCCGAGTCGCCCGACAGTACCGGTTTCTCAACCGACCTCCCCTACCGATCTCAATCCCTACATATTAACTCTTGATCTCCCTTCCAGCTCTCGCAACCCGAATCAATCTGCGTACACGGGTAAGACAACTCATCGCCGGGGTCCATCGGATTCTTCGAGATGTCTACTTCCTCACCAAGAAGACACCCCTCAATCCAGCCCCTCCTCGTTCGCACAGTCCTTCGCTGATTCACTTCCCGAATCATTGTCAGGGTTCCAAGAAGTTCTAGCTCAATCTTGTGTCTATCTCAACTATCAGCACTCTCTGAATTCCTTGGTTGATATTATCGATCGAGTACGTGTTTGTAGTTTGGCCCATATACTTGCCACTTACGCTCTTCCCAAAGGACGATCGCAAGTCTCTCGTTGAACTTCATCGTTTCCTTCACGGGGAAGTCGACGAGTCACCCTCGGAGGAGGAGGTGCCCGTGAATCCTCGCCGTGCTTCGATTGCAACTTCTTTCAAGTCGGAACGACGACACTCGCTTCCGTCCAACGCGTCCATGACATCGCTGTCATCCGAGTTCCATGCTTCTCCAAAGGTGTCGCTGTTCCAAATTCGGCGACGAAAGGCAGCCAAATTGACCAGCTTCTTCGGAGTCGACTATCGAGAACTGATTCACGATATTCTGGAGAGCATCGAAAGAGGCGTTGAGGAGGAACGCAAGCGGGGTACTCTGCGGCCTCAGGAGGTCGAGGTGAGTGTATCCAACTTGGCTAGCCATTCTGTTTGATGAAGCTCACCCGGAATGTTCAGGTGTTGTTGCATCGAGTGAAGAGCCTCCGAACGATGCAAGACCCGTTTCTTTGTTAATATGTTCTTTCTTGGTTATTGATATTTTCACCATGTAGTAGTCACCTTCATCAGTCGCCTCGGTATTTCGATAAGTCGTATATGCGTAATATTCACATTAATGGATTCCAGTTAGTATCATCATTAGAATGACGGGCAGTACTAAGTAGGGAGGGTATCACAATATAACCAACTCTCCACGACACGAGTGACACCAAAAAATGTGCGATTCGTCCATAAACTGGGGT
This sequence comes from Lanmaoa pseudosensibilis, assembly GCA_038092875.1. Lineage (NCBI taxonomy): Eukaryota > Fungi > Basidiomycota > Agaricomycetes > Boletales > Boletaceae > Lanmaoa > Lanmaoa pseudosensibilis. The sequence goes on along the minus strand of JBBPRF010000003.1, from coordinate 168,761 downwards.
AGGTGGGAGTGGGAGTCCATGTCAGAGGATGAATCTGGGACGGGCGACAGACCCCTTGGCGGTGGAGTGTGGCGATGAGCAACAATTTCACTTTCGATCCTGGCTTTCAGCATGCTCAGGCTCACTTGACGCTTGTGACGTGTTTCTGGTGATAGTCCGACGTCGAAGACGGATCGAGTGGCTGGCACAAGGTTGCTCGACTTGGAGGTCAATGATCCACGCCGCAAATCATTGCTCGTCCGACTGGAAGGCCGTGCGCCGGGAGAAAAGGGTCTTGATGTGGCCCTCGAAACGGAACGCGTGGCGAGTTGATCCTCCAGAATATGTATTTGTCGTTGGAACCGGTGTGCCTTGTCCTGCGCCTCAAAGACGGCGGTCTCCAGAGCGCGAATCTGAGATTGAGCAGACGAAAGCTCGATGGTGTGTTGTTGCTTCACAGCGCTGAGCATCTCGTCGTCCAACGACCGAAGGCCATCGTCAGTGATGGGAGTCTTTTGTACGCTCTCCAGCTCTTCCTCCTTGGCCACCAGCTCGCTCTGTAGAGCTTCCATCTCTGTCCTATAGTGATTGATGAGTTGACTTTGTTCTGCTTCGTTCTTGCGCGACGAAGCCAGGGCGGAGTCCAATTGGGAGATTTCCTCTTCCCGGCGCCGTGCTTCTCCAGTCATCCGGTTGCTGAGATCTGCTTGTCGCACCTCTGTTTGCCGCGTTCGTGCACGCTCGGTTTCCAATGTCTTCACAGTCGCTTGCGCAGACTGGAGCTCGGCTTCAAGCAAAGAATAGCCTCGTTGCAATTCCGCGACGCTTTGCTGTAGTGAATGATTGTCTTTCTCCCGAAGCGCGTCCGACACTCTCCGTAGCTTCGCTGCCTCTGCCTCCCGTTCCGTCCCTTCATTGAGAGCCATCTCGAGCTTAGAGATGAGCGTATCACGAGACCTCTTTTCGTGTTCCAGCCTCTCTATTTGCTCCATTAGCTCCAGTTTGACAGTAGTCAACTCAACGATCTTGGGTCTCATCTCCTCCAGAGACTGCATGAGCCTTGTCCCTTCGGCCTGTAGGTCCTTCTGCGTCTTCTCTGACTCTTCCGCGCGACGATGCGCAGCACGTAGTTCTCCTTGGACATTCTGGAGCCCTCGGTCGCTGGAGGTCACTTCGGAAGCGAGTTCCCCAAGTTTTTGCTGGAGTTGCTTGACTGCACTTTGGTTAAACTCCACCTGCGACTGTAACGAGGCGCGCTCTTCAAGCAGAGCGTCACGACGATCGTTGGCGGACTGCAGATGTCCTTGTAGTGCAGCATGGTCAACTTCGAGGCTAGAATGTCGGGCCTTCCAATCCGCCTCGCTCTCGGTTTTCAAGCGAAGCTGTGATTCCAAGTTGTCTCTCTCGCTCTTGACAGTTGTATGCGACTAGAGAGCGGTATCAGGACGGCATGAGAAGGACGATATTCAAGAACGTACCTGTTGTATTTTGTTGAACTGGAACTCGAGTTCGTCTGCACGATCTTGAGTGTTCTTCAGAGAGATCTCCAGTTTGTCTGCTCTGTCATCACTCTCAATCTGCTCCTCCAACTCGCGGACGCGTTGCTGATGTTGATTAGAAGCGGCTTGTACTTCCTCGAGCTCGGCTTTCCTGAGTTGGTTTTCGCGCTCCTACATGCACGTAAGGACCGTTCAGACTCGAAAAAGTGAAGTAGTACACCCACCTGGTCTCTAACACGTTCCAACAATTCTTTCTCGCGAGAAACGGTTTCCTCAAGTTCATTTCCTTGCTTCGCAGCAGTGATTTCGAGTTCTTGGACCTTCTTGGTCAATTTGGCGGCCTTTGCCTGCTCAGCGAGGAACAAATTTGCCTTCTCCTGGAGTTCTAAGGATGACGGCTTCAGCAATGCCCACGCTATATCAAAAGCGACTGTACCTATCTCGACCTCTTCCAACCGCTGGACAGAGGCTATTAGGGAGGCCTTCTCGGAGACCAGAAGTGAAATAGTCTGTTGGCGACTCTGATCCTGTTCTTGCCATCGTTTAGAGTCCACAATAGCACTCGCGCGTAGTTCCTCTATCTGACCACGAGCTGCAGAGAGTTCCTGCTCGACCTTTGTTGAGTGTACCCGGGACTTGTGAACTTCCCGTTGTGCTGATCCCAAGTCCGATGCCAAACGTTCGATGTCTGTCATCGCGTCACAATGGCGTTCCGTCTCGACAAGAAAGTGAGACATACCGGACCGCAAAGAATCGACCTTTTTGCCCGCCTCACTCAGTCTTTGATCCAGTTCAAGGCGACTGGTCTCCAAGTTGCCAATCTTGGTTTGAGCAACAGTGTGTAGATCCTCCAATCGCGACTTTTCTCGAGAGAGGTCCTCGAGATGACGTGTGGCAACAATATGAGATTCCACTGTTTGTGCAAGCTCGTCTTCGAGAGCTTTGCAACGAACGCGTTCTCCCTGAAGGGCTTTGGCCTTCTCTCGAGCATCTGCTCTCGCACTTCGTGAGAAGGACGAGCAAAGATGGAGGCTAGCCACTCACCGGCCTGGATTTCATCGAGACGGGTCAGAGAAGATTGAAGAGTAGAGTTCTCAGCCTGCAGGGAGGCTACGACCCGACGTTGCTCTGCCAGTCGATTATGGAGGTCGTCGAGAACTTGCTGGTTGGCGAGAGGAGTTGTTACAGACTGTGAAACGGAAGCCGACGTACCCGCACGCTCTCGAGGGGGTGGCGGGGACATTGGTGAAGGCCTCGGGCTCTGGGGTTGGACGATGGCGTTCGCATCTGGGGCTTCAGCCCTGGGTAACGAGTCGATCCAATTCGTGTCGGTGTCATTGGGGCTGAACCTGTGCAGATCATACACCGTTTAGAATTATTGACATGTCATAACACTGGGAACGTACAGGTCGTTAATGTCCCGCTCGCGCTTCCCTTCCTCGGGTGGTGCTGCGGATTCTGCAGGAGCGGGGGTATAAGACCGAGACGGCGGGGGGCTAGCTAATGAGGCGCTACGAGAACCTCCGACAGTGGTCTTCTGCTGCTGTCGCTTCTTGAGCTGTGTGCGAGGGTGAGCTTCGGCGGAGTGTGCATTGTGGAGTGTGGCCAGACGCGTACCATTGCCTTTGCTCTCGCAGCCTTTGCGGCTCGGTCATCTTCAGTCTGAGACATGGATATGGTACCTTGTTAAGCCCTTAGTTCGTAGTCAGGAAAGACCTTGCTAAAGTTCGTGGATGGTAAACAACCGGTATCCTACCGCGGGGACTTATTTGAGACTCCCCGATGGGTACAACGCGACGTGGCGAATCGACAGTCTGTCTTTATAGTTCTACTTAACAGTGGAAGATATTCTAGACTGCGCCAGAATCGTGCCGGCCATCATAAGCAGATAGAAAAAAAAATGAATTGAATCTCGACGGAATATGCACAGTACTGGTAGCAAGTGGAAGAAACATCAGAGGTAGAAATTGGGCAGCAGCATATGACCCGTAAGAAGACAATATATGTATACCAAAGCAGCGAAAGGGCGCATGCCAACTTGCAAATGATCGTAAGGATTGACTCGAGGCGAGCGTTGGAAGTGACGCAGGCGGGTGAGAATATGGCAACGATATCAATGGACAGATGGTTGAGGACAGAACCGAGGGACTAAATAGAAACGGAGAGGGAGTGTCGTGGAAAAACAAGAATTGTCATAGTCCATTTTTCATCATGCCCAGACCTGAAGACGATAACTCAGTCATGATCACCTGCGGGAACATTTGCCCAATCACTCACTCGAAGTGTGCTATCCCAACTGCCTGTACAAAGGGCCATGCCATCGACCGACACGCCCAAACAACTGACCCGGTTTTCGTGCCCGGTCAAAACTCCCACACGCTCGCCTCTCAGCGTGTCCCAGACATTGCAAGTCCAGTCATCATAACCTCCGAAAAGGATACGACCAGAGATCGAAAACGCGACTGAAGTGATGCCACAAAGGATGTTGTCATGGGTGAAGCTGTTTAATTCGCGATCTGCTCGGATGTCGAACAACCGGCAGGAGGCATCATCAGAACCAGTGGCAAAGGCATCGCCGTTGGGGAAAAACCTAGTGAACAGGATTCAGAAGCAAAGACGACCTCGACGACTTCTAGACGCACTGAACAGCGTTTATATCAGACTCGTGACCGGTAAAGGTTTGTGTAGCGCGACCACTACGTATATCCCAAAGCTTTGCGGTGGCATCGCATGCACCAGAGACAAAGGCATTCTGATTGGGGCCAAGCGATAGGCTGAAAGGATATCGGGGTGAGCGGTTGGGAGGACGCATTAAAAGTCAGTTACCTCATGACATCACCAGTATGGTCGCTAAACTCGACAACTCGCACACCCGCTTCAATGTCCCAAAGCATGCACGTCATGTCACCAGAGCTGGTGACAATTTGCCGGTCGTTGATAAATCTGCAGCAACTGAGGTAACCGGAGTGGGCACTTAATTCGCGAGCGCCTCTGACACCATTGGCTTCCCGACTGTTGAGATTGTAAATGGAACAAATATTGTCGAGACCACCACAGGCGACAAAATTTCCAGATGGTGAGTATGCACAGGTCATAACCCAACTCGACCGAAGGGGAATTGCGTGGACCTTGTTAGTGGTATAAGCGTCCCAAACGATTAGCTTGCCATCCTGTGAGGCTGAGACGAGGTGTCGTCGATCTGCAGCCCAGTGCATGGCATAAATCTTTGCAAGGTGTCCCTTGAGTGCACGTCGAGGCCGCATCACGATTCGGGGGAGTGTGTCAACCTCGGCAGCCATCGCACGCACTAAAAGGGAGTAAAGTCATTGGGTGGATCCTGGAAAGAATGGCACCGCGCGCAGGGGGGGGAGGGGGGGGATACGTACAGCTAGTATCAGCGGAAGCCTCTCTGCTCGCACGGATTTTCTCCTTCAAGACCTCTGCTTCACGACGGGCGGCGGCAATCCGTTCTTGTATATCACCCTGGGGTTGGGACATTGTTGCGAATCCTCTGATATGCCAGGTGAGTAAAGAATAAATGCAAGCCCTTAAGGTTGGAGATATGTCGTGAAGAGAAAATTTGCCCACCTGCGATGGATGAATTAGTGGAAGCGTGTGAAGAGTCGCTCAAATAGTGCGCAAAGGAGTGAGATGAAGGTGGCAATGAAATCGTGGAAATACCACCGGAAACAACGACGACAACAATGAGGGCGGTGATGGCGACGACGACGACGACGACGAGGCTGAATCAACGGATTCCACTCGAACTGGGAAACGTTTGGTGTTGCACAAACTCTGCCGTATTCACAATCCCGGATTCCCCCGAAACTCCGACAGTGGCGCGTCTCATACAACGGATAGAAAACATTTTCGACGTTAAATCCAACGTAAATATAACCAGTCACCCACTCCGCCATCCAGCATATGATTTCTGCAACGTGCGACATTACACAATATAGCCGGACCGAGGGGCCTCAGGCTATGTGGGGTCGGCAGTGTCCTCGGATTAGACAGGGATCCCAGTAGGGTGCACCTGTGGTTGCGGCGGCACCGAGGCATTGTACTGATCCATAGGATGTTGTACTGGGCCAGCCGGAGAACCGAAGGATTCCTTGACGGACGACAACCAGACACTCTGACCACGAATGGCGGCCATCACTGCCAGGACGGATAGGAAGCCAGTGTAGAATAGAACTTAACGAAACCTTCAGAACAAATAAGAAAAATAAATAAATGACTGACGAATGGCGAAGTTCAGGAATGAAATGGCTTCAATTACTTGGGTTTGTTGGCACATTTCATTGTAAATGGCTAGAATGAGAATCAAGACCAGCACACCATGAGTGCATGGAATCCGTACCGATCGCATAATTGCACCCAATCGGGAGGCTGATAGCGTTCACCGCGTCGCCCGCAGTGGCCACCCAGAGGATCCAAAGAGCGGCTGTAACATCATAAGGAACAGTTTCACACGAAACAACATTCGTCTTACACAACCAGCCCAGTTCGACAACGATCATTGACGTAAAGGCACCGCGACGGATAATATCGACAACAAGCCTGCACCGATGGATCAGTCTTCAGGTAGAGCAGCTGACAATAACCACCAACATGACAGGCAAAGTCACCAGAGATATCACCGCGACAGCAACACCAAGAGAACAGAAAGTGACCGTGATGTTGAAATATTGTTGAGTTTGCGATATTAAATTGGCGGAGATGGCCAGCACAACAAGAGAAAAAAGCGTCGTTACTCCTGGAACGGGCGTCGGTAAAATATTGCTTTCCAGTTAACATTGCTCACCTAGAACGCCTTGGCGGATGAATGGAATCACACCCATTGTCGATGGCTAGAAGGGGAGGAAAGAAGTTGGTAAAAGAAACCTCCCTTTGGTTCCTTGGTTTTTATTTTCCCGGGACAGGAACGAACGCGGCATCTCTCCACTCATCTGGTGCGCCAATGCCCATCTTGTCCAATGCACGACCTGGTCTTACACAGCCTCTATCCAAGGAACAACTCTTTCGCCGACCAGATCGTTTCAAAGGCCACAACATCGAGAAACGCCGGTCCCAAGATCCGGGACGCTAAGGGTCACCCTTGCACAATTCATCTGGAGTGGAAATGGTGGTATCCAATCCACTGTATCCTTATGAGGTCTGCACCGCCTGAAAAATGTACGCACCCATCCCTCAGAATGGCGGGACATAAGTATCGATGGTGTGGAGGGCTTCAACTTGAACTCCATCAAAATGTGTGAATGCAAGTAATGGCAAATGCAAGCATCATGATCAGAGCCTAGGCCTGAGCTCCGGACTCCAAGGCAAGTGGAGTTGGACCCAAGATGCTCGGTTAAATGCTCTCGGGGGCGACAGGTACAGGGACACATTGCGTTACCTATTCAAATGTTGATTGACAGCCACATGCTTACACAGGTCATGCTTGGCACGGTAACAACTGTGAAGGTTGCTCAATTCTTGCTGTACCGTTCGTCCTGTCGGACTCGGAATCGATATGTAGTGAGCCGATGTCAGAAATTCAAGGTTCCGAGTGTACTCCAGTCGCGAGATGGCGTGTCGGGTCGTGAGCCCTCCGACGTTCTCTGCTGCCGTCACGGTCGAGACTGCTATCGTGATCGATTGATCACTGTCAAGACCAGGGACCAGGTGCCTAACATTCCCACGCGGCAAGATGCGCAACACCTCCTCGGTCTCCTCGTCTTCACAGCCACTCACATACATTGCTAATCTGCTAGCCCCTGAGACGCAGTGGGTATTATTCATTTACCTGGCTCGCGAAATATTCATTGTGTGCTGACGAAGTCATGGGCGTGTAAGGCTTGAATAAGTATGTACATTTACCTCCGACTCGTCAAAGCCGAAAATCCGCCATGGTGGTGACTAGGCGTCAGGAGTGGGCAGGAGCTGGAGCCTTGGGGGTCGCGCGGAACACTGATGCTGACGCCGATGGAAGAACTCACACAGCGCTGGGACACCTACATCAGTATCTCGGCACTTGAAATCCTAGTTTGACATAGGCTAACTACACACCGACTCCGACAGGATGATACGGTACGATACGGTTTAGCAAGAATTAACCAGTCCTTGAATCAGCTAGATAAAGGTAAGTTTCACCATCAATATTAATCCTGGCATCCGACTCAAAGTCCAAGTACTCATTTCGTTAAAGTATGTATTTGCCCTGTGGCGGATGCCTTTTGAGTTACACTGTCGAGCTTCAAGGCGTGCACCGTCACACGTTGGCAGGACTTGCGGAAGTGTTATCATGACTAGCGCAAACCCACTGGTCTCCGACAGTCGTGGATCAAGACTGCAGATCCACATTTGGGCCTTGCAGCCAGGGACAAGGAATGCACGGTTGTCAAAAATCATTCTTTAAAAAGATAACCAACAGCCGGTCGCACACTTGCTGTTTTGCGGATATTCGATACAAGCTTACGGAGTAAAGTTGAGAGCCTGACCGATAGAGTTAAATATTTTTAGGAGCCAATCCACTAGACTCAAGTATTTCAACCGGCTGGCACGTCGTCATTCATGCGCCCATGTCACTGAAGTACTCACACCTCGAGCTCGGTGCGATGCAGAGAAGTCTCAGCCAGTAACGGGTGACACTGCGGGCCCCGGCGAGCTCACACTACGCTACCCGTCAGCCTAATGCCGCGGTGTTACCCCTACCGGTGTGCAACCCTAAGTGAGTTCTCATGACCCCTGCCATAGAGTCCGTCTGACCCTCCATGTAGCATACATCGTTGCTGTATCATTCTGTGTCAGATTAAAGCAATACACCAAATTGCGAATACTTTCTTTGTCAAGAATCAAGTATATTAAAGTTTGACGGTCAGTGTTTCGTAGCTTTCCCAGTGAGTATTACACAAGAAAATTCAGTGTAACAAGGGGCTTGAAATCAATGCGTTGATCAATGAAAAGTATACAGCATTTTGTGCGTTGCGGTGGGTTCTACAGGCACCGGAAAGCAGCGCCGATACACTGAATATTGTGTATTTTCTGTATGGAAATCCGGTGCAAAGTCACTGATCTCCAGCCATCTCGCTACCCACAGTGGCAGCCGTGGGGTATTCCATTAGCTGTGTTACTAGTATATTTTCTTTATACCTCTCACAACGGGACCCGGCAATATCCTGACTCATTCAGCGACGCTGATCCCGATAGTTTCGTTGGATCTCTGGATGGCGCCGAAGTACCAGTTATATCTGACTAGCTTCTGCCAACCTCCTATTGACTAGGTCCAAGAGAGTGACATTCCAAGCTACAACCTACACATTGCCAGGACCGAAATAATAACACACAGTACACTAAGTTCGTCCAGCGTCAACGGACGACAAGCACCTATAGGCGTACGTTAAGGACCCAAGAACCAGATCATGCAAAGCAGTGCGTGAGATCACACCTTCACATAGGATAAGTCAATTATAATAAGCTGTCAGGGCGCGATAGGTAGTTTCGGCAGCAATTTCCATAGCGGTCCCTCTGTCGCGGGCGACACCCCTCCCATGTTCAACGCCATTAACTATAGAGGAGCATGCATCAGTGTTTAGCCGAGAAAGTGCCAACCCGCATGGCTTACAATACGCAACCGCTAACCATCGTGTGTCATGCGATGGGCCAGACTGTGTGTGCGACCAGGAAAGATTCCGTGTATGGCCATATCGGCCTTGAAGATAGTTGTTCAGGTACATCCGCCAGTCACTTCTTTGGCCTAGAGCACCGTCAGTAATCTTCGACTCCAGAAGCAGAGCCAGCAAGTACTTACGCTCCATAACTCTGAGGAAAGACAATAGACTGTGATCGTTCGGAAGAGATGCGATACAATTGATATCCAGGACACGCTGAAGAGAACGATATTGCTCATGGGCTTTTAAACCAAGGATCCACAGGAAGTCAGATACGGTCATATCGAGTCAATGAATGACGAGAAACCCGATGGACTGTCCGGAGGATTGCTCCGATAACAGTTGGGCCCAAGTACCGCAGCTGTGTGCAAAACACAAACGTCAGCAGCATCCATGTTTGGCGTGTAAAGGTCCTTGTATTGCGATGAATTCTAGCTGTAGCGGGATATTTTGTAATTGCCATCGGTGTTAACATCGACCGCGACTTGGAGCAAGTGGGGGAAACGCCATACTTTACCTCCCGATTTGACACACATTGCCAAGCTGTGTGAGAATAGCATCGCGGAGTGTCAGAAAAACCTCCGGAGGGTACGTGATCGTCGTGACGTTGGTTATCCAAGTATACGGCCCCGGTTTCCTTGTTACACAAGTTTCGTAGGACCAGGGGGTGGCGATCCCACAGTTATTGACTCGAATGACTGCACAGCATGTTGGCGGCTCTGCAAGATAGTACGTGTAAGTCGTGGCGGTGCAGTCAACCTTCAAGTGGGGGACCGTGGTCTGATCGGTTTCTTGAAGTTCATGCATGTACATTCGTCCCAAATGATGTTTCTAGTTTGTGGCCGCAGTGCTCGTCACGGCAGATCTAAGTCGCGGCTTTCGGCGCAGTGGCTACTGCGGCACCTTGACTGAATTTATCCGCATTCCGCAGGAAAAGAGGATAGCAACACGTTACAGTCAAGAGCGCGATACTCCGTTCCTCGATTTAAATTGTTCAAAGGAATGAAGAAAAGCTGGTTGAGACGCTACACTGGATGATCTGGTTGACAGCTTCGGTTTCATGTTCCGTTCCCATACATGACATCGCCCCTATATATTTCCGTGACGCGCAGTAGTGTATCGTTGCAAGAACCTTTGATCGGAAACCACATAGATACGCTATGAGTAGGATACTCTGTAATACAGGGAGTTGCAACAATAGGAAATGTTCTGGCAGTTGCATTGGTTCAAACCTCAAGCCTCTGGCGACTGTACCCCCAATGCGATCAAAACTCTTTCAGCAGCAGCCTCCATCGCTGCACCACGAGAAGGTCCGTTTCCACGACCCCACTCGACCCCGTTGACTGTATATGAAGCGTCGGTTGCAGAGAGGAGCGATCAAAAGTTTGCACGCACGGTACGCAATCGCCTGCCAGGTAGGCCGGTTATCAGGGCCCTCATGTGATGTTTCCCAAGTCAACCGACGACGTGGGTCGTCTCTGTAAACCTCTTGTAAATAGTTGTTCAGGATCTGACGGTAATCTGCCAGCATTTCTTGGTGAGGAAATGATTGGATAGCGAAAGACGCTCCTACTTACGGGCAATTTGTTCCATCGCGGCGTAGAGAGTGATACTATTCGTTTTCCAAGCAGGGGAGCCAAGTTGAAGATGATCAGTCTCACAAGCTGCCGTGCTCCTTATATTGTGCAGGCCCGGCTGTGCATGCATTTTTTGCGTGATCAGGATGGAAAATCCACAGGTTGGTAGGTCAGAGAGGGTGGACCCTTTGACAGCCGGTTACTGAGCGGACAACACGACCATTCACTTTCCGAAACCCGAATTCTTGTATCTCTGTAATAATGCCGGAAAGAAGTCCAAAGAATACAGATTAGCCTTCATTTTATCTCCAGGCGCTGGCACTGGAACTCACCAAGCTGTGGAGAGATATGAAGATACCGCAAGGGGGATTGTTGCAGGAAATGTAGACGTTCGCCCGGTCAGTCGAGTGGCATCAATTGGCTGAGACGGAGGGACATTGAAACAAACCTCGCCTCCATTGCCCATGGCGAAACGTTAAAGGCATCTATGTCTTCCATATGCCTGTGCGGGTGGGCAAATAAACACCAGCACTATAATCAGAATCAAGACACAAACAGATGCTAGAAATGAAGCACTAAGTTCGCACTTCCCCACTCAAGTACTCACCCCTCGGTTTCGCTAAACCGTACTACCTGAGATTATACTTGCAAACTTTTGTTACGTAATCATATAGTATACTTCAAGTTGCAGTCAGCTCTGGCTACCAGCAACGCTTGCAAATGGCCTCAGTCACTCAGGTTTGGACAGACCTCGGAATAGCTGCGCCGCCAGTTACGCATTCATGTCCTCCTAAATACTGCCATCTCATGCCGCCACGCTCTTCAGACCCCGTTCCGGATGTTCAACGCGCATTCCACATGTTCGCGCAATGATTGACCACTTGACCAGACTACACAGCGAGGGCAGCTCATGCCCACCTAGATTACAAACCGCATGAATCTCAAACGACACCGCCTCGTCCCCAGTCTCACCAGATCCCGGGTCAGCTATTTGTACCCTCCTTACCATGACGTCCCAAATGACCTACCCCTTGAAGGAGCAAATAAATGTCTAGGAACGTTTCTGCAAGCATGTAGCTTCTCCGTCTACTCCCTCCTGTCTCAGCCGATCTAGATGAACACGTACCTGGAAGAGAATCCCTTCCCAACAGAAGTACTTTTCAAGTTGCGGGCATTGCTGGAGCGCCGCCCGGCGTTTCCAGGTCCTTCTCCTGGAACCTACCTTTGACGGTGCTTGGAGCGATCCAATGCAGATACCCGACATGAAGTCCTCGTGGCCACTTTCTTTCTCTCGCTTCTTCACACCAAGCGGTTCGATCGATATTGCGTGTTGAGAGCGCGCCTTATTTCATGCAGCTTGGCTATTTCGTGTATTATTCCTCAAGCTTAATGGCAACGCCGCGATCATGGAGGGCGCACACCTACAGGAGCATTCAGCTCCGTTCAGCATTGCCTTTGAACAATACCGCCATCGTTACTAATTTATTGATGTCTCCGCTGCTGAACAGTATAAAAATCACTGTTCGATTATGGGAGCCTTCCAGGTCAACACAGAATGTCCCGTGGTGTGTATTTCCCCCGACTTCTAGACAGGTTCATTCGTGCTCATCATCTTAGCCCAAGACCCCATCGTTGCGCTGAATAATTGTAGGTCAAGCAGGCTCCTGCTAAGCGACGCATCCTAAAAAAATACTTGCTATCCAGACTTACAGTCCATAGGGAAGGCTGCTGCTCTCAGCTGGAAGGACTCGACGAGCGGGCCAACACACAGTCCAGAATGGAAGTCTGTATGCAAAAGTGAACATTCCTCTTCGGTGTCATGTCCATTGTCTAATAAATTCGTGCAGTTGCTGGGAAGGAATATGGTGTAGGTGTTGGGACTCATAAACACCTTGCACGTGGTGCAGCGGCGGCACCCGCTCTGGAGGCACTCAAACTCGAGGCTGAGAACGAGCGCGGGTGACAAGTTAGACTGATTCTCAGTATCGCCATCGGACAGTGTCTTGACTGACCCCAATGTTTCCGCGTTCTCTGTCTATTTATTTTTCGCCCGTCCATTCATCTCACATCCAGTCCTCACATCCAGTCCTCACAACACTCTGTTACCCTGCATCCCACTTTGTAGCTTTACATCTAGCCCACGCCCTGGAGACTTGTTATCTATTCACGCGTTATTGCATTGTTCAGACAGCCGTGAAAGGACTGACATTAGCCTGTGAATTCGCATAGGCTGGATGGCGTGATATGAACAACACGCACTTCCGAATCCGAGACCGCTCGTGTGCAAGGTCCGACATTGCCTGCCGTGCCAGCCTCAACCCATGTACGTGTGACAAGAGCGGCAAAGCATGTTGCTAAATCGGTCGCAAGCATTTTTAGTAGTGCCGCATCGAATGCAGTTCCCACTGTTTTTATAGCCCAAGATTATCGTTGTGGTGACTTCCCAAGTCACCGGCACCATAGTCCTCCTTGATCCCTGAGCTCGATCACCGTGGCGGAGTTGTTCTCCGATGCTCAATACGAGTCAGATGATAGATAACCGGACGAATCCAAGCTGTCACCATCATGGTCACCGGAGCGAAATTTCCGCTTCATCCCTCCACATTTCGGCTTCAAATTGCGTATCTACAGATTAAGGGCAATCGCGACTCGACCGACACGGCTGCCGAGGTCTCCTTTCAGGTTACTGCGCGCGTTTGCCTCGTGTAATGTGATTTATCACGGACCATGGTTGCAATATTTGGATTCCCCTGCCATGATCGATGCATCGAGATCAGCCCCTGCATCAGACATAGTCCCGGAACAACATTCCCATGAAAGGATACAAGAAACTATTCCTCTGATTTTTGTTCGTCCACTCGACTCCACCTCTTTCTGGTACTCCGACATGTCTACATAGCATACCAGTACGGTAAGATCTTATCTGCGTGCATGTCATCCGCGGTCGACGGAGTACCTAACACGTTCCATCGACTCTCCTGGATGTTTCTATTGACGATACGTATGTTGGATCGGTCACTATTCTTCTCCGTAGCGATGACTTCGTCAACAGGTGTCATAATTCCGATATCAGCTGATGACGTATCAGTCAGTACGAATGTGCCTTCGCCGAATAACCCGTTAGTAAGTCCTGGGCGTTCCGTTGGCAAGCCGGTCTTCAAACGAGGTGTTCAAGTAAGTTATCGATCAATGAGGACTGACGACCTTGTGCCGCCACGCATATTCTCCGACGATTTCTGATTCAGGGAACTGTCTCGTGATAAAACGTCATCAACCTTGTTCCAGCACCGAGTGGTGCAACTATGTCTGCCTTCGCCGATAAAAAAAATAGGACTTAAATACGACAGCAGGGACGCTTTGTGAAGGACACTGGCACCCAAGCCCATACATCACTCATCGTCACAACTCTATTTCCCGACCTTAGTATTTCCCCCCTCCACAATATGGCTAATGGAAGTAGGTCAAATATTATTTTTGTTTACTGGAAAAGAAGCTCACAGAACTGTAGGATATGTCACGGCTCTCCATAATTGTGAGCTGCCAGTCATTGATCGTTATGTGTGTGTTCGACCTCATTATGGTGTAGACTTTCAGGGACGTAACGAGCACCACTTGTTGAGTTGGAAGGAATCCTCCGAAGGCCCTCCAAATGCTTTGGTGTGGACTGCAGTGTGTAAAGGTATGCGATTGGTTGGAGATTGAAACCATGAAATGATTTTATAATATGTTTTATTTTAGTTAGGGGTCAGGTGCTTGGAAGCGGCACCGCTGGGCAGGTTCGCACCGCCAGGGAACAAGCGGCGCAATTCGCTTGCCAGGCGTTAGGGATCCCAGCGTAACTTGTTCTCTGTAGGATAATAGATAGTTTTCAATCTAAATTGATGCCACTGGTAACGGCATCGCGGAGTTTCCTATCACTAGACTAGGACTTTCCAAAGAAGGAAGGACCGAACTAACTTGCCATAGTGCTAGCGACCGAGCAGTCCCCCCATTAAGTCTGGTCCTTGAAGCTTTGAAGGCTTGAATCTTGAGTGACGGAAGAAAAACCCTCATACTAGGTTACACGATCCGATGTCTCAACGTCTTCCGCCATATCTTTTCGCTGGCCTATTGGGTGCGGTCTTCACAGAACCGAACCGTTCCGCAAAGCTTACTTTCGCCCCGTCGCCAACTTAGGCGTTGTCTCAGGCATCTACATTTTCAGACCACTTTTTGTGGAGACCGCTGCTATACAGTGCGCACTTGATTTACTAAGACCTACGGGAAATACCATACTAATTTCTTTTGGTTTCCAGAGAAACCCGAGGCGCAACAGAGACAATCAAATCCACAGACCGACCGCAATCTGGCAAGACCGCTCCTCAGGAAGGCAAATAGAACCTGCATGTAGTTGCTGTCTGCCGGATGGAACGTTGGCTCGCGCGCAATGCTAATATTCAACTGTCTAGTCGTTGCCATCTGCACCTGTCACTCAGCTATTCTATATCGAGACTCCGTCGTGTTTGTCATGTGGTCTTCTTGAAGGAGGGTGCAAAAGTGCACTATCGGAGCGGATCGCTACATCATACCTCCATACACATGGAATGTTTTGGTTACGGATTCGCACTCGATCCTAATATGCGCGACAAATTCCCGCTATCTCCACGACTGTGTGCGCAATCGCACGAATACGCCTGTTTACCGCCGATCGACATCCATTCTCGTTACTCCGTTAGTGTTACTAGCTATGGCGTCACGGCGTTCCCATATCTGTCACACGTTTTTTAACAGGAATCCCAATGGCAGGGATGGGGTCCTCACCTGCAAAACAGTCTCGCCTAGGAAGATCATCTCTTTGCGGGTCTCTTCGACGATGAGGTCCTGAATTTGCAGCCACTTCTCGCCCTCGCCGCCTCCGCCTCCGACTCGGAGATGAACCTTCCAGACCGTATTTTCCTTGTCACGCGTAGTTCCCGCTGCGGACTCGTGAGTAACATTGGCGATCAGATCGTAGAGCGTAGGTGGGTGCGAAGGTGGCGTATCGAGGTCTACCAACAAGCCATGTCGAAGATCCGTACGGAGATGGGGATGATCAGCAACGTTGTTACATGAAAGATCGACGAAGCGTACATTCGCGGAAATCAACACTCCTGAGCGGGAAGGTAACGATGGTAGGGTTTTTCTCTTCCACGAAGGCATTCTTGGTGAACCGCTTGTAGTGGAGAATAATATATCGTGGGAGACGCTGACATTTGTATCGCCTTAGCTGACCTGCCGACTCCTTTGATGGTGCATGACTATAAGTGACAAAGGAAACGCGTCCAACATGAGGAGTTTACCTGTGTGGTGACGCCATCATATTTGGCCAACACAGAATGTACACTAACCTGTGGGATGATGTTTTTCTCGACTGCGTCCTGGAACAATGGTGGCGGCGGAAGATCAACCGCTAGGAAGAGGAACGGTGATACCGTTGACTTGATGTCTGACGCACGGAAATCATAGATCGGTATGAGTATGATCCATGATCTTAGCGTCCTAACCTCTGTCAATATCAAATTTCGGCTTTTCGCTTCCAGCCTCGTCAGGGCGTACGAAGACTTGCTGTGTCTCTACGCGAAGCTCTCCTTGGAAAGTCGAGAAGATTACACCTGTGCAGGTTATGCATTACCGACACACGGCAACTACGACCAAGACTCACTCGAGTTCTTCTTCTTCGTGCCGCCCAGATCGATATGCAGGCGATTGAGGAACCAACCAAGGAACTCGACTGGATCTCCTTGTTTCTCTAACGAGAATTTTCCAGAACTGGCACGATTCACTTCCTGCAGGAACTCGTGAGGGCTAACTTGGCTCTTGAAAAGCCGCGGATTCCATATTTTCTTGGAAAGTGCTGCGAATCTCTTGACAAGCTCCGTTTCTTTCCCCTTGAAATCTGATAGGAGCAAGTAGTCTCGAAGTGGAGGGACATGAAGGAGCGAGTGTATGATGACATTCATATGATCATTACGCTTGATGTTGTTTAGACCAACGTACCCTTGCAAATAGGGTTTGTGTGTGAGGTCGTAGGATGGTTTGGAAAGATAAGACGCAGAGGAGAGGTTCACTATCGATGCTTTCGTAAATTTGGGATTCAACACGAAAGCAATATCCTCGAGTGACGGGTCAGATACAAGATAGCCATCTGGGAGTACGTAGACCTGAAAGCCCACTGGGGTGAATCGCCGCGACACGTGTGGGGGGTGAAATTGACCTTTGTTGTCTCGAGATTGATGAACACATGATGGTCATCGTGAATGGAGTGTGCATAGGCATATGAGCTGCGGCCACGGCCTTGGAAATACTTTCCGCAGACAAGGCAGCCGTATATATTAATATTAGAGGTCGAGACTGAGCACACTTTCTCAAAATCAAAGTCAAGCAAGGCCCTGTTAATCTGCGAAGAATAATGAGGGAATATCAGGAACTGAGGAGGCGTGCTGACATACGGTGTCGAGGTATAAGTCCGACGACTTGTGCTCATATCCGGAGGCTGTAGCATCTAAAGAGTACGGATCATCATCTTCAACATCCGACCCAGGGACGGGTGGTGCATTTCCGTCGAGCTTGCTGCTGGGCGTGTGGCTATGTTTCTCGGAACCCGACACGGCTGGGCGGTCCTCTAACCTTGCCCGTTTGCTCGGTGGCTCGCCGTCTGCGTAGGGGGACTGCTTTGGAGACACTGCAAGGTCTGGGCCAGACATACTTCGAGGAGAACGTGCTAAAGAACGTCTGGTGCGTCCGGTAGTATATGAGTGATTACATAAGCCACCAGTCAAAACAAAATTAACGTCTGCCCGACGTAATGTGCTCGATGTTGGGATGCTCTCCGGCGCTCGTGTTTCGTTGCGCGTTCTGTCTTGCTCGACGCGTTCAAAGGTTTCCACGTTTTCTTCAACAGCCAGCGCGCATGTCGCTCCTCAACCAAAGCCATCGCTAACACTGGACCCAAGTTTGAAGTTGTTGCTCCACGATGTTGATATATCTTTGATGCCCAAGCACAAAGGAACAGAAGCGTCAACCTTAACATCTGCGCGAGAACTAGAAGCACTTGAAAACGGTGAGGGTGAAATAGAATACTATGACATGGACCACGAAGACTTCCCGACTGAGGAACCCACACAACGCAGGGAGGACCGTAAGTCACCTGCAGCCCGGTTCGGCAGCGACGGAATCGGTACTGTGGTTCTGTCCCCAGAACTTCAGCCCTCGGTCACTGCGCTCATCGAAGGTGTGTTTTTATTGTCACTCTCGTATTCGACTCTAGTGATTGTGTATAGGTACAAACAAGACACTGCTCCATAGTGATGCAAAACGTTTGTTTGCGGAACAGGATAGCTCGGGAGAAAATTGGTCCACAGCCTACAATGTGGAATACAAAAATCGTCGACAACGTTATCAGCACTCTGCGCGCGATGGAACCGCATTTGCGTCTGTTATCCTCCCCGCGCATTATTCTGCCATATATGCGGTGTTGCGCCACGTGAAGCATAGATTAGGAGCATCATGGAACGTGGATAGCGTCATTGATTGGGGCTCTGCTACCGGAAGCGGACTCTGGTAGGGCCTGCCGCTAGTGGATATTGGATTGTTCATCAGGATTCTTTAGGGCAACGTTAAACGTGTTTCAAAGACCACCCGCAACCCCAGGAGAAGGACCACTGTTAGCCAATTCCACCGTTGTCACGTACCTTGGCCTGGACCAGCGCGAAGGTCTCGTGTCGATAGCCAAGCAACTTCTGCAACGTAAATGCTCGTATTTCACCCATACCATTCGGGGTTGCTGAAGTCATAGCGCAGAAATCGAGCTTGGTACATTGAATGCCACGTGGAGAAAGTCTTTCCACGAAGAATACCGCGTAGATCCTGCCAAAGGACATTCTACGATTGCCCTCTCAGCATTCATGCTGTCTGCACAACCTTCTCCTCTCGCCAGGAAGAATATGGTGAAGGAAATGTGGGACAGTGGTGCACAAACGATTGTATGTCCACGTTTCCCACAACAACCCAGCGAATTGATCGTAGGTAGATCCTCATCGACCATAACTCACCTGCTGGCTTCCAAAATATTGCGGAGGCCCGTCATCTTTTACTCGACCTGGGTCGCAAAGAGACTGCAACCCCCGAAATGATGAGCCAGCCTTTTCGGGGCTCACACGTCGTCGCACCGGTAAGTCGCAGATTTGCATAATTCGAACATGCCGTGGAATGACTTTTTCTCTCCTTTCCTTTTTGCCTCGTTTTTCTGTCCATTTCCCCGCATTTGAAAAATGCGATGTCGTCTCCACATTAACCCATTCTTTTATGATCTAGTGCCCACATGATCGCCCCTGTCCCCTCCAACATTCTGGCCCTCTGGGTCTTGTCTGTGGCTTTTCACAACGCCTGCAGCGCCCCACGTTTGTTCGGCGCACGAAACATGCAAAGCAAGGGCACGAGGATATCGGCTACTCATACGTTGTTATTCGGCGGGGACCAAGACCCGATAGCACAATTTTAGGCGCAAGGGGACGACCGGTGGGAAGAATGGGAGGAGTGGAGAGGGAAGCGATAGAGCGAATGAAGGCGGGGACAGGTGTGCTAAGGGAGTTGCAGCGTGCCCATGAACATAGCCATGATCGTACCAGTATCGACCCGCAATCACCGTCATCTTCGGTGTCAGCTGCGCGGTCCGCGTCGGCGCATGCCCAATCACCGCCATCCATCGACGTCAATTCCGTCCCCGCGGATCAAGCACAAGCACTAGGTCGTGTGCCTGTGGATGACGGCGTTGGTGTCGGCCCTGTGGAGGTGCTTGGGCGGGTGGCGAGCGTAGACGCTGCGTCCCTCATGTCGCCTCGTGTTGATGTGCGTTCGTCGGACGAAACTATGGTGCGGGCGCAGGCACGAGTCCTCTCGTCACCAGCATCAATATCAACGCCACCAGCGTCTGTTCAATTACTCGCTTCCACATCAGAACTTCCCCAGTGGACAGGATATTCAGAAGCAGAAGGGGGACCCGAGAGTGCGCCCGAAGAGTTCGAGTCACCGTCGAACCTCGAGGATGCTCTGAGGAGCGAGGCATACGGGTGGCCGCGTCTCGTGTTCCCACCGCTCAAGAAGAGCGGACATATCATTATTGATGCATGTACGCGTGAAGGTTCGTCCCCTGTCCCTATTCCCACCACTCTTCCCGTCTATCAAATCTCATCATTTCTCAAGATGAAAGTGATGAGCTAATGTTCATGTTTTTGTTTCAATAGGGAAAATAATGCGACTTACGATTCCAAAATCGCAAGGTAAACAAGCATTCTACGATGCCCGCAAATCTTCGTGGGGGGACATCTTTCCTCATCCGTCTAAGAATAAACCCATTGAACGTTTCCAACCTACTGACGAAGGAACTACCTCGAAGCAGCAAAGCCTCCAGAATGCGAAGGGATCAGACGTAGGCAAACGATCAAAGGGACGAGACAAGAAAAACAAGACACACGAGAGAAGTTATGCCGCGCTTGACGATATGCTTCGGAGGGAGCAGAAGGCAAGATGGAAAGCTTCTAGGAAGGATTTGGCCTTGGGGAACGACGAAGCTTTGCAGCTCATTGATCCTGAGACAAGAAATGTTTAGCATTACTGAACTACCATCACCAACTTCGAACATCCTGGCTTTCGGACTCGTTTTTCCTGTCCCCCTTTCCTTTGCTCTGGCAGATCCCCACTTACCACAAGCTTATCACAAGCATACACATACACACACGTTGCTCGCTGGATAGATATCACACCATGGTATTACTCAATATATTGTCTAACCGTTTCACGGAAGTGCTCTGCCCCCGAACATCCTTGCCAAAACAGTCGAGATGCGAGTGGGTGGAGTAGGATGACAGAAAGCCGGCGCCGACAGAAGCTTTCCTCTTCATTGTTCGAATCTGATCGCCGTTACCAAATCCAATGCTCACACCAAGCTGTACGAGCGTCATTCAACGCCACTCCACCATGTCCGGTCATCCATCATAGATCCTTTATCTGAATGCCGGGCGCTTGGGTTGAGCTGAGAAGTATCCGAGTGATCGCATTTACTGAAGGGGAAAATATCCGTCAGTCAATTATAGTTCGCTCAGATGTGGAGACAAGGAATGGCGGTGTCGTCGATCGGGAACGGAATGGAAGCAGCCATGAGTAAAAACGGAAAATTGCAAAAAGGTGATGCTTAAGTAGACCGGTTGATCAAGAAAAGAAAAAGAAGGAATCAGTGAAGGCGAGAAAGAGATCCATGCGAGAAATGTTGAATCAAGGCACCAAATACCGTAACACCGAACAACTCAAATGGATGTAAACGGGGAGATCGTAATGCAAGAGAACCAGGATGAAGAGATGGTGAGACAACGGATCCACGAGAAAAGGGAAAGATTGCACACACGAAACACGCACCAGGCTTGACACTCTTACTGCTATTCTTCCCCTTCTTCCCCTTGGCCTCTGCCTCTGCAACAGCATCCTTGAGGTTTCCCGTGGCACGTTTCACGTTAAGGACAAACTGTTTGACATTCCTCACCACATCCTCGACGGGGAAATGCAGCTAAGGATTTGGACGGAAATCAGCACCGGTAACCGAAGCATCTCGTAAACCCACTTTTCCGATGGGCATCCTTATAGTTCCTGTCTTGTCACCTCTCCACTCAGTTGTTCCATGCAGCCTTTGAATATACCCCTCAATATCTTCCGTAACTGTTCCTCGTCTCTCAGATGGCATGAGACCACGAGGACCAAGGATACGACCCAGTTTGCTACTAATGCTACGGATGAGGGATGGCGTGCAAAGGATAGTGGTGCAGTTGTTGTGTTTGCCTTCTGCGACCTGTAATTGACCCTCAGCAACGGAAGGAGAAACGAGACAACATAACGGACGGCATCAACTAGCTCTAGGCCACCGACGACATGTGCACCTGCTTTCTTGGCTTCGTCCGCTTGCCGGCCATCCGCAAAAGCAAGGATACGGTACTCCTTTCTTGGCTTGGCCTCTCGAGGAAGGTTGATACGGCCAGTAGGTATGGGTGCACCACGTGACATAGCGGTCCGGATCACCAACTCATACGTCGAGTCGGGTCGTGCAACCTCTACTGCCTGATGTGTCAGAACATGGCGAGTGAGCGACATCGAACGTGTAATGATAGAAAACCTACGCGAAGGATAGAGACAGCGTCGGCGAGGGTCATCTTCTCATTCGCGTATGCATCTTTACCGCGCTTGGCAGCCTTTCTTTTGGCTATGAGGGCAAGCTGATGCTTTGAAGGGGCCTTCTTCTTCTCGACTCGTTTAGCAAGTGCGATGGGTGACGAAGAAAAATGGCGGTTGGCTGCGAGCTTGGGACGATGTCCCATTTAAGCCAGGAAGGGAGGACAACTCTTAAATTCAAAACGACCTCGAACACATGGCAGGTGTACTCACTGGACTAACGAACGAGAACGTGCATCGCCGACAAAGCAAGCCAAGACTGGACGACATTGGGAAGGAGAACAACTTGAAACAAGCTCAAGTTTTGCGGTAATACGCCGTGGGAACCTAAGGCCCGACGCATTTTTGAAGCGTCCAAAGTGCAAGGATCGCCCAATGTCACTCCTCAAGTGCGCTCGTCCTCTCCCACCGCGAGCCTCGCAAATTTCGGTGCGTCATGCAGCGACAAACGCGCAGGTCACAGACCCGACCAACACCCAACGCGAAGTCATCCGTCGCATGCTCTACCCTCCCAATATCCGCACCGGTTCTTCCCCCACCGGCACATGGCGTCCAGACGTAGCTCACGCACTCCAGCGTGCCATCCCCTCAGCACAGGCCCACAAGACGATTGAGAGGGCCTGGAAACTTTACCAACGTCATCTGCGTAAAAAACGCGACGAGGAACTGCAGCGCAAGTTCGAATGCATGAGGAGGGCGATGCAGGAGCTCGAGGAAATTGATCCAGCATTATTCAAAGAGGCAAACAGGAGAGAGGATCCAAGAGCGAGGAATGTTGCCGAGATAGAGATGCTCAAAACTTGTTCCAACGCCGAAAAGAGAGCCATCGAGTCGAGAGTCAGAGGCCTTTTCCCTCGCGAGCTCAAGGTCCCAACAGACACCCCATCAAAACAGGGCTGGCCGCACGATTGGAAACCATTCAATCGCCCGCTATAGGTCAGTGCGCTTCTAGCTTACTAGTCCTGACGCTGATGTTCCGTATCCAGAATCGTTCTGATACTCTCTTGAATACGCTCATGGATAACTCACTAATACACGATGAAGTCGGCACAGTTGAAAATTAACGCTCTACAAACCATTTAGAGTCCAATGTCCCTAAAATCAGCCATCCTTTCGGGAGGGATGTTCATAAAGGTATCCGAGGCACCCCTTCCTGCTGTCTTCGCGACCACGGCGGCGTGTACTCCTTCTAGTGCTTTCGTCCATGAGTGAAGTGCAGCGTATCGCTTTTTCTCGAGTGCTTGACTATAGGTGGATAAGTATCTGTGGTGCTGGACGAGATGGAAAAACGTACGCGCGATCCAGCTCTAATCTCATGCCAACTTGGTCTATCCGACCATCAACTTTCCCTTCCAGGATGAGCCCTATCAAGAGCTCTTCTACCTCCGCAATCTCGACATTGAGTTGCTGTGCAGTTGTGTTAGTCTCTGACTTAGCTCCTCACGAATCCAACTCACCTTGGCGAGGAACGAAAGCTCGAGACGCGTATATGGCTTGATGAGGTCAATGAGATACGATGTGCGCAGACTTCTTAAGAGTTCGCCGATAAACGATCTAATGAATGTGTCGTCCATTATCGTTGAGCGATTGTCTGTGCCAGTACTCGTTAGCGCGAGCGTTTTTGTCTCTCGTCTCGAACTAACCTTTCAAGATCTTCTCTGCCAAATGTACTTCCCTCCTTTGATAAGCGTCCACTAAATCAGTCATTGCTTTGATTTGTGGGTCTGACTTGTACGGTTTCGTCTCTTGCGAATCAAATGGGTTCACCTCACTCCCTGTCAGCATGTTGGCAAGTACTAGGTACTTCAACACTTGAATACGCTGCGGGGATCCAGCCTCGTCATAATTCCGGAAAGACTCGAAGAAGTCAGAGGAAGCGAGAGACCATTGGCGTTCGCCCATCCACATCTTGCCGCCACATTCTTTGATGACCCCCATGATACGCGGATGTGGGATCGCGGAGCGGACATTGTTCGAGGCGTTGTAAATTTCCTAGTTTACGTTCATAAGATTAGGGGTATTTACGACACTGAAAACGCTGGCATGCAAAATACCTTGAGTTTCTTGACGTTTCGCATTTCGTTGTGCATCTGGATCTCGAGCGCGTAGATCTCCAGGAGTTGAGTTCCCCGTTGTGACTGATCCTCACCATCCATCGCAGCTCTCGTCGTAGCATGCAGTTCACGGATAATCTGAGCGTTTTTGTGTTCCTCAAAGGTGAATGACTTGAAAATGGACGATATGCGCACCTTCTGGAGTCGACCATACTCTTTTCTGTCCAACCAAAGCTTGGCGAGCTTCAAATTTGTCTTCACCGATAGCCTCTACATGTTATTGTGATCAGCACCTTATCCCAGGATCCGTGCCAACAGCGGCTTCAATCTTACCTCGTTCTTAGCCTCTTCCAAGGCCTCATTCGTCACGGCAT
Source organism: Lanmaoa pseudosensibilis (assembly GCA_038092875.1). NCBI lineage: Eukaryota > Fungi > Basidiomycota > Agaricomycetes > Boletales > Boletaceae > Lanmaoa > Lanmaoa pseudosensibilis. The sequence continues at coordinate 144,397 of JBBPRF010000003.1, read as the reverse complement.
AAAATCGTTCAAGAACGTCCACTTCCACAACCCCTCCCTTACCACCACCCACATAATCCAAGATCCCGTTGATCGTCTTCTCAGAGTAGTTCCGGGTGACGGCAGATTTCGTGTATGTGAGAAGCTGGGTATAAGTCGCCAGCGCATTGGCAGGGCGGTGGAGGGTCAGGAAGAGCAGTTTCGTGGACTGCTTCAGGGCCTTGAAACCCCTTGACGTAGTCAATGGTCAGTGCGAACAGGGGGATAGGGATGAGACGAGAGCGGGCTTCACCAGTCGCCTTTCTCAGTTTCTTGATCGACGATGGCTTTGAACTCCTTCAGCGCCTGCTCAGGGTCGTCCTCTTTCTTGGCTTTTTTTTCAACACGTCCCATAAATAGACAAGCCAGTTGAGCAAAGGGGAAGCATGAGAAGAGGAGGCGAGGAGGCGAGGAGTTAAACGCACATTTCGCGGTATAGTACATGTTCTCGACATCTGCGCTCCCAGTCTCGCTGGCTTCGTCGTTATCGGAATAGTCAAAGCCATAATCCTGTCGTTCACGTTGATAGAAGCGTCAGTTCGGTTTGCGCTCGCTCACAGCCAGCCATGGGATCACGACGAGTTCACGAACGAAAGGAAGTACAGTACCTCGTCTTCGCTGCCTTGCATGTATTCGGCATCATCATCGTCCATCGTAGTCGTGACTCAAGGGGTCCAACAACGAGAGTGGCACGAACGACGCTCAAGAGAGTGTGATCAATTAGGATACGCCACAAGGCTGGGCAGCTAGTCAATCTTGGAAAGGATGCTTTGCGATGATAAGACGTGTATTACAACATAGTATGCTACCGGGTCATGCATGGGGTATGCCGTGTAAGATGCAACAAATCAGGAATGCGAATGCAGAAAACATGCAACGTAGATAAGGTCACGGTGATCTTCAAGATCAAAATGCGAATCAACACACAAACAAAACATTTGGCACCAGAGTTCGCTGAACTATCACCAATCAGGCCAAAGATCAGCTAGACTGTTCGAATCTTCTTCAGGAGTGTCCTTCTGTTTCATCCAGCGATCTGGGACCTGTCACCACACAGCATCAGCATGACATCCAACATCTAGCCAGCCCACGGGAAACTCACCAATGGGAAGTACCTTTCCATCGCACTGATAAAGCGTTGCCTGTATTGTTTCGGTCCAACTATGGTGGGCTCGCCCTTTCCACCTCCACCAAGGAATGCAGACTCTTTCACCCAACTCTCAAGCTTCTTGTCCCACGTGTAGGTGCGGATATAGTCTAGTGGAGTCTCATGAGTACGTCTTCAATTGTAAAAACGAGATGAAAGTCCAGCCAGAGAAGTAAACGTACCGACAATCCCAACCACAAGCTCATGTGTCTCGTTATCAACACCAACAACCAGCGAGTAGTCCATGACGTTAATGTCCGATAGGAACTTGCTGTCGTTGTACAACGCGCCACGCAGAATTCTCTTGGAGTGTTCTTTGAGATAGAAAGGTGACAGGTGGGCAGCTTTGCAATGGGTCAGAAAGACTCGCTAGAGAGACAACCTATCGCTCACTTTCAACAAGGTTCTCATCCAACAAAACTTCGTTCTCCCTTCCCGTGGATTGTACATGCCGGTTCCTAGTGGAGCCTTTGAGATCATAGATCTGTCAAAGGAACACAATCAACTCCGGAAAACTCGCACGACAAGAATTTCTTTGTACCTTGGCGAATCGGCGGTTGTAAAACAGGTTCTCCATGACTAGCAAATTCATATTGGTCACTTTAGCCTTGCCCGTCCCCTTGTCTTTGGACTTCTTGAACGTCAGCTTATAACAGCCGAAGACTTTGGCTAGCAACGTTGGGCGCTAATCATAAAATTAAGCAATCCACTTTTCGCAAACAGGCAAGTAGACGACATACATTTCCGCTGACAGCAGATGCCATATAATCAAAGTACGCAGGAGCAAAAGTTTCCATCGTTTGCAACTCCGCGCGCGAGAGCTCTTTCGCAATGAACCGGTCATCTGGCAGCCGAGGTTAGTCCGACTGCCTGAGCATACAGTGTGATTCGGCACAAACCTCGAGTCTTCAAGAATGCGGACCCAGACTTGCCCCCGTTAGCGTCCCACTTGACGCACCGCGACAAGGACTCTACTATGCTCTTTTCACAATCATACGTCCTCCGTAATGCATCAAACTGCTCAGGATATAGTATAGTACAGCTGATCGTCAGCCCACCGCTCTCAAACGCTGCCCAAGACGCGTACAGTCAGCTCAGTGTCGCAACGAAGCGGTAACACTCACAAATAACCCAAGACATCTTCGTAGATGGAGACTTGAGCTCGTCCGTGAGATTGACAGAGTCCGAGGTATCCACATTGACAACTCCCCACGTTGACGAGCACTCCGACACAGATCGATCGTCCGGCATAAATGCTTCACCACCTTCAGTAAGTTTTGGTTCACGGGATGTCCGCTTCTCAGCACGAGATTTCGTGAGCATATCGCGATAGTGTGGTGAGCTTAAAATCCCCGCACTCAGCGCACTGGCGAGAAGGGAAGATACGAGAAACTTACTTGAGCGCAAGAGCAATGATTGACGTAGGTTCGTCAGTCCTAACGACCATCGACGAATCTCTGAATATGTGCTCTGGATCATTCAGTGGATCATCGCTGTCAAATTCTACACGCTTCGGGGGGAGCTGTGGCGGCCACAGTCCAGAGAGTGCCTGCCTAAAGATTGAATTGCGTCCTGGAAGGTCGTCAAGCGAAAGTGTCGGTGGAGTCGGCGGCGGATTTGACTCCGGAGGAGAGGTTAAGAATGGGGATGGTGGGAAAGACCGTTCTGCAGCAGGAGGAGAGAAAGGGGGAGTGGATGTAGAAGGAGCCGGTACTCCCATTTCCTGGGCGGGGAGTGGATCTGCAGACACGACTGGATCCTTTTGGATCGTGACAACAGGTAGAGTCGTGGACTGCTCAGGAGAAGACTCGGTGGTTTTGTGGCTGGGCTTGCGTCCTTCATCCTCGTCGCCGCCTTCATCGTCAGCCTCACTCGAACTGTCAGAGATGTCGGATTCGTCCTTGATCGCATCTTTGATGCTTTCCAGCACTTCTACTGTCGCACGAGAGGATGCAACCGGGCGTACTTTGCGTCCACGGATGACAGCATACCGTCGATTAGCCCTCTCATTCTCCCGATTGATACGTTCAAAATGTCTCGCGATGTTTGAAACCTTCGTTCCGGCTCCCTGGGGAGGCCGCCTAAACGTTGGCTTGGACGTGCCACCGGACGTAGCCCGTTGTTGGGGCACATCCCTGCCCAACCCTCTGGAAGATGTTTTCACCCTCACTGTCCGTCCTTGAGGTGGGGGTAGCAATTTCCCATTGGGTGGTGGAGACGGGGGTTCACCAAGTGTTCTCGACCCTCTCTTATCTGGGGATGTCCTCCTGGAGGGAGCTAGAGAATCAATGGACGATCCTCCCGGCATTCTCGTCGTATATTGCCCTTGTCCTCCAAGTGACCTTCTAAACCTTGGTGCTGCATTCGCTGCGTACCCAGACTCGAAATCAGACGTAGAAGGCTTTTTAGTGAGTTCGTGTCTGTGCCTCCCACGAAAGGCGTTGCGTGGTAAAACTAGCTTTGACGCGTTCAAGCTCGACAAGGTCGTAGTGAGATCTTCCTGCTCGCTCTCAGAAACGGGAGGAGGGGCAAGTGCAGTCCTGGCGAGTTCTTCGACACCGGTAGCAGGGATAAAGTCTTGGTAGCGCGCGACAAGTTCTGCGACACTGGGGTGTTGGGATGTGCGGCGAGGGAGGCGAGAGACACGTGGAGGGGGACGGTCCACTTCGGGTTCGCTTTGGTCAGCCCGGTGCATCTGTAGCCTGATCAATTGCTAGTCACGGTGATGATGAGACTTCTAGACGTACCCGTACTTGCTTACCACGGCGAGCCTGGGATAACACCGGTACCTCTTTCGAGGCTCCGATAGTCGAGTCACTATCCGGATCTGACCTTTTCGCTGGAGACGTGAGATTCACGGATGGTACACTAGGTGCCTCGTCGCTTCTCAAGGGGGCCACTTTCTCCACGGGTTTCTCCAAATGTGTCTCCAACTCTGCATCCGACGCCTCTGATGCACTCGAGACTAATGAATCGCTCGTGACCCGTCTCCTACTCGGCCCCCCTTCCTCCGCCTCCGAAACACTTGTGGAAGGCATATGCGCCTCGCCGAATGGACTCGGAAGGTCGTACCGTCTCGGCCACATTGCCCGCATAGAGTTGAACGCAGACACTCGGCGTCCACTCTTTTCAACATTCCGTGGCTTAGGAAGCTTGTCAAAGTCGGCCTGCCAAGCAACGATGCGGTCTTGTCTGAATGAACGGACTTGGTTGAGAGCAAGCGTGTCCATGGGTGAGGACTCCTGATAGACCCTATTGATAAGCTGGGTGATCTCCTGTCGCTCCGCCTCCGCACGTGAAATGAGATTGTTGATGTCTGCCGTGAGCTTCGCGTCGTGTTCTTCTTCGCCGGTTGCAGCGTCGATGCTGATGAGCTTGAGGTCGTCAACGAGCGCGGTATACCATACTGTATTCCGCCTATGCAGCCTCTCAAAGTCAGCATTCTTCAGCTCGAGCTGGATTTCGGGACGTATACGGATGCGCATCGCAGGGTAAACGATCTCGTGCAGCGTCACAGGATCGGCTTGGAACCGCACAGTCATCCCCCTTGTAGCGAAATACCTGATGTGGTGTTGGTAAATATTGTGTTGACACCCAGCACCTTGTACGAGCTGGACATCCGCAGGATAAAAGTGAAGTTCGAGGAACTTGGCAAACGAATATCGCTGCATCTCCTCAGAGATGGGTATAAATGGTGTTGCAGACCCACAGACCCGACATGCGCTCCAAGTAGTGATCATATCCGGGGCAGGGTAAATGTTCCTCGCCTTGATTTGTCCATCCCATTGTTCGACAGCTACAGCCAGCCTGGTGTCACCGTGCACGAACACTTGACAATGCCGTGCGAGAGGTTGGTTACACCCTTTCCCTGCACACACCGCTTTGGGATCAAGGAACTGCACCAGCGTATCGTTCACGGCTTTTTCAATGAATTGCCCGAGCGTGCAATCGTTTTCACCGTAAAATGTGATGTAGTGCAAACCGGGGGCGAAGCATGCACGTCGGATTCCAAATTCTTCGATAGGAACCGTGTACCGCCATAGAACAATGCATTGGTATTTCTCGACGACAAAATCGTCCGCGTTCTTGCGCAAATACCACTCCCAGATTCGACGCTGCTCTTCATAACGATACTTGACGAGGCTGAGCTGAGATTCCAGAGCAATGTCTGTCGTAGTTTTCAGAGGTACGGGTTCGACATCCGGAGGACCTGCCATGTTGATGGGGTGAGGGGAGACAACGAAGGGGGACCCAGGCAAAATAATGCCAGAAGTACTGGGTTGAGGGTCGAAGTAGCCTTTGGGATCTTCAACCTGAAGGTGTTTATCAGCTTCAGGCGAAGGCGTGCGAGGGGGGAGGACGAGGGCTTCGATCTGTGCCTTGACGTCTTCTGTGTCTTGAGTACTGTTGCTCGGCGGGATGTCCACTACTTTCCCCTCAGGCGTTGGTGTGCGAGACGCTACTTTGTCGATGACCTTGAGCTTGTCAATATCTCCTTTCTCTTCCCGTCGCACAAGGTCGTCCTCCCACGCATGCTGAACTCGCGTAAGCTCCTCATCCAGCTCCTTCATGCGCAGTATAGGCTGAGGAGGTGGGAATCGTAGTGTGGCGGAAACAGAAATGAAGGTCTTGTAATAAGTCTCGATGGATTGTTGGATACGTTTCGAGAGCCTGAGTCGCTCTGCATCTGCATCAGGGAGATCTTCCTCCGCCGTGTCCTCAATCGCCAATACATCTGCTTTCGCCTTCTCCTTGCCCGCGGGAATTGCCAACTGAACCAACGACACCGACGCGGGTACCAACCCCTCCGTTCCGATCCCGTTTCCGATCCCATTGGCATCATCAACTAGCTGTCCCTGTTTCGTCATGACCGCGGGCACGGCTTCTAGAGGTAAGGAAGGTAGCGTGATTACCGAGTCTTTCCAAAGATGTGTCTCCAGTTTCAAGTTTCTGACGATGAAAGTCAAAAACCTCGTAACCTTTTTCACCCTTCTCAGCGTCTCAAAATCCCCGCCCCTCAGGATGATTGTGCAGCCCATGTCACGATTGCAGCCCTCGAAACGCATGTAGGTTTTGCGTTGTCCTGGGATAAGAGGGTGGTCGAATGTTTGAACGCGGAAGCGCCCACAATGACCTAAACGCGGCTCAAGAGCGAGTTTGTCCATGGAAGAGAACACGTCTCCCTGTGTCATGCGAGCCACAAATGAGACCGCAGAAGGTTTCACAGCGCGAGCGACGGCGATGTTGTGCTCAGCAAGCGCCTCCAATGCAATCCTCGACACACTTTTCTCGACCATAACGACGTGAGGTCTTAGCGCCGCAATTCTGCTAACAAGGTTTCCGAGATACTCTTTCTCTTGGCGAAGGATTTGGCCAAAGTGCACATATTGACCTTCGACGCGATGAAATTCGAGGGGGAAAGTGACAAGCATGACGCGCGGGTTACGTTGCGACCTCAGCATTTGTTTGTGCGCCACGTTCTTCGTGATGACAGCACCGTCGACGTATTCCGAATCCGAGGGAGTCCCGCCTGGGATCTTCTTAATCTTAACGTATCGGCGGACATCCATATCCTCGCCTTGGTGGTAGGGAACGGCAGTGAAAGTGAGTTCACGGGCAATGCGAAGGGAGATTTTAAGCAAGCTTTCCTCCCATTCTTTGACATTGGGAATGTTTTCAGTGGTGAGCATTTGACGCAACATGATGCGGAGATGGAACATTGAAATGAGGTTGAGTTCCTGAGCATATCTAAAAGACAAGGGGGTCTTAGTGGAGAGCTCCAGAATGTTAAAAGGTCGGCTTACGCGGTGGAATCGCGTCTTGTTCGCCATCCCTCAACAGCTGGGAAGTTGTCCAGGCGACTCTGTACCCTGCTCCTGATGAAAGGGGTCGTGCCATCAAAATCCCCGAAACTATTAAATCTGGACCTCATCGCCCCGTATGTCACGGGACTGTCTGGCCCGGGGAAATGCTCCGGGGAGCTCAAAGGAAACTGGATCGTGCTCATCGCAGACCTGTCGACATTGACCGGAACGGTGACCGGAAAATCGACAGGGGTCTTAGAGCGAGGGGCCATGGCAGGCGGTGTGTAGGCTTGGTTCTGCTGCTGACCAAGCGTCGAGGGGTCCTTCTCGTCCTCTGTGAGGTTTCTGCGGAAGGGTGCGGTGGAGTCGCGAACAGGCTCCCATTCCAGAGGGGAGTTGGATGTGGAGTCCTCGAATGAAGAGGCGAAGCGTTTTGTTTCCGCGATAGAATACAAACTGAAGGGTTCATCTGTACGCCCAAATAGCTGCGACGCTGCGAAGGGGGATTGAGGATGATGGCCTAAACCGAGGGTAAAGGAATCTGAGCCGAGCTGGTGGGCGGGGAAAGGCGACGTGGTTGACGAGACGACAGAACGATGGTCATCATCTTCATCTTCGTCTACCTTGGCAAGTTTCTCGAGGCAAAGGTTGCATACTCGTACCATGCCATCGTGACCGAAGCGGGAACCTTTGATGATGTTGGAGGCACAGCGGGAACAGAATATTTGACCTGGAAAGGTTCAGAACAAGAATAACGATGAGTGATTTTAGGACTTGCCACATATCCGACAATGATGCTTTCTTCGCCAGGTTGTGAAGATACTCTTGCAATCATAACATTCTTTTGCGTTCTCATCGTCCATCCAATAATCACGGGACAACCCTATTGAATGTAATCAGTGAGAATCAAGGGGTGATGTTGATCTTCGACATACCTTCTCCGCGTATTCTGCGAATCACCTTTGAAACAGAAGCAGACTTGTTGAGAGAAGCAGAAGTGCGTATGCTGCGAGCGTCATCCTGGATCGGGAACCCAGGGATAGACGTTCCGACCGCGCCGCCATCCGGAACCTCGTAAAACGGGGGAACATGAGCGCCGCGAGAGGGCGAACGGTCGGGATCGTGGCCGAACGACGGAGCTTCGAAGACGACAGGGGTGAGAGAAACGAGAGGCGGAGCAGGTATGGCGGAGACGAGCTTGAGCGAAATTGGGCGCTGCTCCGAAGAGGACCTAGGAGAGAAGGAGGAATGGTTGTTGTGTACGACAGTTGCGGAGGGACGTCGCTGGTCATTGTTTGGGACTGACTGTGGACCGGCAGGAGGGGATACGGGGGATACGGCAGCGAGGGGAGTTGCGAAGCTGCTCTTCATGCGGGAGAAGAGGGACGTGACGAGAGCATACGAGGACTGGTCGTTCTCGTCCTCCTCCGAGAACGGGTTGAACGACGTCAAGCTGGTCACATCGTCGCCCACTTTGGTGCTGCTCCGCGACCTACCCTGGGCCACGCTGTGGGTGCTCTGCACCGGCGAGTAGAGCAGCGGGGACTCCATCGTCGCGAACGAGTTCATCGCTCAGTGCAAGATAGTGCCAACTGCCTTGTTTCGGTTCATGCCTCGCTTTGCCTCTTATGGGTATCCCCCTATCTACGACTCTTTACAGTTTCCGTATCCTACCCATGTTTGCCTTGTTAGACAACCCCTGTGCCTGATGCTTGGTTTCGAAATTGAACTGTTCTTTCATCGTTTTCTTGTCTGCACGCCGTGCCTGTCGTTCTGCCTTCACAGCCCGTTTGCGTGCATTTTTGTCTTCTCTCGATTCATCTCGAGAGCGACTGATGGTCTGCTTGACGACTGGAAACAGCGGCAATGAGCATCGCTCTATCATAAATTCATAATTCATTGACTTGCATACCTCGCTTCACTTGTTCGTCCTCCTCTAGTGTATCCAGCATTTGACCCCCATTGATCCCTTCGTTTGTGACACTAGGTAGTCCCGTGTGTGAATCAAGCTTGATCTTCGGTACAGGCTTCGACGACCGTGCTCGAATTATGCGTGGATGATTTTCCAGATTCGAGTACGTCGCTGGGAGCCGTCAGCATCATACCCTACCCTACCACCCAGTCCACTCACTCAGAATAGTTTCGCAGTCCCACCGGTCCTCCTTCTCATTCGCGTCATAAGCTCTGAATAATTCTTCGTCGTCCAACTCTTTTTCATCGTCTGCCCCCATAGAAACTACCCTTACCCTTTCATCTTGTCCCAGCGCACGTCTGAGCGTCTCCAGCTTGTCCGCACCGGACTCCCCAGCAAGAACAGGCTTCAGTTTTCGTCCAAGTAACTCGTACCTGTCCATAAATTCGTCCACCATCTCAGCATAATCTTCCCGAGAAGTTATGAGATCCGGGGCATCGGAGGAAGAAGATAACGAAGAGCTAGTTGACGCTGTTTCCAGTTCATCGTGGTCCAAGGCGTCCTCATCTTCAGAGCCGTACTCCTTCGCCATCAGCTGGAGGTGACAAGATCATTGGAATAATGTCAGTGCAGGACGCGAGATGCACGTACTTGGTCAAAACGTTCATCAAGTGTAAGTAAAGCCTCCGTGCGGTACATCGAGGAGCTACTCATGCTGTACCCCGATGCATCCGACGTACCCTTTCGTCTACGTTTACCACCAACCACCGGAAGCTTTGGCAGGTTTCCAACCGTATCGCCACCCTCAGAGTAGACGTCCTTATCGGAATCAGGCGTTGGTGGTGCATTCCCATTCTCTTTTTTGAATTTTGCAAATCTCGCCTCCCAACTGTCATCCTCGCCTCCTTCCTCTCCTTCGTTGCTCCCTGCCCCAGGGGGTCCGTATTCATAGAACTCATAATCAGCTTCTTCTTCCCCTTTCCGTTCACCATCACAGACCAGTTCTGTAAAGAAATCATCTCCTGCTTCATCGTCTACGAATGCATCATCTTCAAGGGCGTCCAGAGCCTGCCTGAGGTGAGGATCCATGTCCGGCTGAAAGCCAGCGATCGAGGATGGCACGGCTTCTTGTGTCTCAAAGTTTCTGGGTATTTCCGTCTTCGAGGGCAATGCCTCTGCGGGTAGGTCTTGCAACGACAAGGGGTCGGCTGAGTTGAACTTTCCCTTTCCCTTTGATCTCGATTTGTTCTGAGACTGCGGTCCTTCGATGAGAATGGTTTCTACACCTTCTTCTTCTGTCCCCACTGCACGGAGGTGTTGCATGTAGTCGTACTCTGTGTCGTCAAAGTAGATGCCATAGAGGGCTGCCTCTCCGACATTGGCACGGACATCGTGCTCGATGACCTCCGGAGCGAGGATAGCCTCTAGGTCAGCACGGGTTCTTCCCTGTGTGGTCTGGCGTCGGGAATACATAGAGAAGCGACAAAGAGAGACAGACCTTTTTGTCGTTTTCCCTCACAAAGGGTTTTAGCACGTGTTGTGGGGCATCGGGATCATGGATGAGAGGATCCCTTTGTGATCTATGGACAAGCTGAAAATGCTTTGCCCCTGGCTGCCTGAATATTGATTTTTGGGGCATTCTAAGTTAGTAGTAGTAGTAAAGGGTCTTGCCAAGATGGATATCATCGAGGTGGACGGAAATGAGCACAGCCACGTATTATGTAATGTTTTGTCGGTTGGTGTCAGTGGATGAATCCCACCCAAAGCTCGTTGCTCGCTCAGGTCGGGACGGTCGACCACGAAGCGCTTGAGCAACTTTTGGCCGACTTTTCTCTTCGTTCCTTACCTTTACATCGTACACACAACTCTCCAATTTGCGCTTCCTCTCGAATCCGTTGCGCAACGTCAAGGATGCAACGCGAGCACACCCGTCGTGGCTTCTCTATATAAGCACCCTTTTTTTCTCTTCCGTACCCGCCCAGACTGACTCTCCTGCGCGTCTCTACTAGCCACCAAAAGGTCGTCTTGGAAATTGACTTCTCGGGTTCTCTTTGGGTGCGTTGCCTTGCCTCTGCACCCCTCAACGAGCATCGCTCACCGCAGCAACGTCCTCTAGGGATACACTGAAATCACCGTTGTTCCAAACAATGCAAACCTGCGCACCATTCATCTTCATTCTAGACAGTGCAGTATGTAGCTCTTTCTGCACTCCTCGTCGTTCCCTCCGTTTGACTCCTTGGATTTTCAAGTGATCCACTCAGTCATAGTTGCATCCCACCAAGCCGAATTTGTCCATCATGATCCGCTCGCGCACATCAACATCTCCACACCACAGGATTGCCATACATACCCAGAACTTAAGAGAAAGCTTTATTCTGCACTCGCAGAGGGAGATGAAGGAGAGTTATCAATCGCCATCCCAAAAGAGGTTTCCTTGAGACAATCTGGCCATGTTGGACATTCAATGACAAATGGAGTGGCCAGTGAAGGTGAAATACCCCCTTGTCTTTCGTTTTCTTGACGTAGTCACTCAATCCGAGGTAACACAAACAGTCGCGACTCCCGAGCCCCAAACCCCTGGCCCTTCACAGACTCCAGCGCCGGGACCAGAATTCATGCCTATCGTCGTTCGCATTGAGTATAGCCTCCGAAATCCTGTAGATGGTATACAGTTTGTAATACCCACGGACGCGTATCCATATGTAAGTGTATCCAACGGGCGCATACATTTCATCGAGATCCTCATATATCGCAGCGTGTTCCTCATGCATACACTATCCCTTCCTCTCCCGACGCTGCGAGATGTTGGGTCCCTTGTGTCGATGACCATTGGGAAAAGTGTACTTGGGAATTCGAGTTTGTTGTTCCGAGGTATTTGGAGGAGCCCGACTTGACGCAGCGGGATGAAGATGGCGAGTTTAGCGAGCGACAGGAGGCCATACCGACTGTGGTTGTCTGCAGTGGAGACCTCGTGGAACAGGCATGTCTCCATTCCGTACCTTTCCGCACGCTGCTCACTGTGCCATGGTAGGTTGCTCATCCTAATAACTCTAATAAGACGATCTTTCTCTTTTCACAAACCGTCTTGACGTCTGTACAACACGTCGCCTTCGCTGCGGGGCCCTTCCATGTCCATTCGATCGCTGCAGACTCGTCAGAAGAGGCATCAGGTGTCACGCAGCCGCTCATGCATGCGTTCTGCTTGCCTGGTCAAGAATCTATGCTGCACACCTCGACGTCATTTTTGCGTTCGGCGATGAACTTTTACAGCACGGACTTTGGCTCGTATCCGTTTGGTTCATTCAAGGTAGTCGCCGTCGACGACATGCCAGTTCAAAGATTCGATAGCGCGACCCTTTCGTTGGTCACCGTCGATCTTCTCCATGGTGAAGATGCCATCGAGCAAGTAATCGAGACCAGGCAGGCCCTTAGTCACAGTCTTGCATGCCAATGGATGGGTATCAATATCCAACCCAAGGCGTGGTCCGATATCTGGCTTGTCAATGGGCTTGCTCTCTACATCACAGGTCTCTTCATCCGCAAATTATTTGGTAATAACGAGTACCGCTATCGGTTGAAACGAGACATGCAACGCGTCGTTGAATGGGATAACGGTTTGATGCCACCGATTTGTCAGCCCCAACATCTTGATCCCCCCGACGCCGCTACGCTTCCGTTCGTCAACCTGAAGGCACCGCTTGTGCTTCACATTCTTGACCGACGACTTGGGAAGTCTGGCACATCACTTGGCCTATCTCGTGTTCTTCCGAAGATCTTTCTGTCTGCGATCAGTGGCGAGCTGCCGAATAATTGCCTCTCGACCCATTCTTTTCTCCGTACTTGTAGGAAGGTGAGCGGCATCGATCTGCGCTCGTTTGCCGAGCAGTGGATATACGGGAGTGGATGTCCTGCATTCGGATTCTCTGCGTCATTTAACCGGAAAAAGATGGCCGTCGAGATTACCATGCGACAGGAGGCCCCTGCCCACAGAGCTCTCGAACACAACGAAGTGTCGAAATTGCTTTTTAAACCTGTTTCGTTCTTTGAGGTACGTCTCTGTCTCGGTATGTAAGTACCCAGGTGCCTGCCTCTTACTGTTAACAGGGCCAAATGACTGTTCGCATACATGAAGCTGACGGGACGCCCTACGAGCATGTGCTTGACATCAGGTCTCCCTTCAAGCGCTACGAGGTGCCTTTCAACACAAAATACAAGCGTATCCGTCGAAACACTAAGCGTTACCTCGCCCGCCAAGCAGCAGCACAAGCAGCAGCAGAAGGTGACGCCGAAGCTGCTGAGGCTATGGGTCTCATCGACATGGGATTTGGGCTAGAGATCTGGGAGAAGGAGAAGGAACGAGAGATCTGGAAAGTGGCTGATTGGACGGAAGAGGATGAACAGGTTATGTCCGGTGCCACGTACGAATGGATCCGAATGGATGCCGACTTTGAATGGATTGCTGCCATCGCATTCGAGCAACCAGATTTTATGTGGGTCTCCCAGCTGCAACGTGATAGAGATGTCGTCGCTCAGCTTGAGGTGAGCTCATTCGGCGTACTCCCGCATCGCGATTGTCTGACTCGACTATAGGCTATCCATGCCCTTGCCAAACAACCAACTGCTATCGTTTCTAGTACGTTTACGAAGACGGTACTCGTCTCTAATTATTATTATCGGATACGGTGTGAAGCCGCGACTGCGCTCGTCAACGTAAGTCGAGAAGACCTTCTTCCCTTCAGATCGTCGATGACATCGTGGGTAGTGTGCCATTCGACGACTTGAATTTCTAGGTCTCTTCCATCTCTTCAAGCTCTTCTTACGATACTGTTATGAACCCGAGGAGGCAAATCAGGACTTGTTCACACACAATTATGTTCCGAAACCAAACGACTTTTCTGACCTTTCGGAGTATTTTGTTCGCAAGGTGTGTTAACACGTGGTTCGTCTAGTCCACGAGGCTTATCGACGGTGCAGACGCTTGTTCATGCCATCTCTGAAGTACGTTTTGAGAACGGCAAGACACCTGCGGTAGTCCGACAATTCCTCGTGGATCAGCTGCGGTACAATGATAACACGGCAAACCCAGTAGGTGTCATTGAACTCAAGACAAATTACAAGCTCATTGGGCGTCACAGTACTCTGACGCTTTCTATATTTGCACTCTCATTTCTACGGCGGCGTGTGCTACGGTATCAACCGCTCCGCCAGAGCGTGGTGAACTCCTGAAGGAGGAAGTACGGTCCGAACATAGTGCCGAGGACGCCAATCTGCTGAAGCAAGCGGTTGATGAGATCAGCAGGTATCGGAGCATGGATAGGTTAATTCCCTCACCTCACAATGTCGTCACAATTGCAGCCTTGGAGGTCAGTGTTCCCACTCATGCATGTAGTGCGGCTCATTTATAAATTGAATTCAGTTCTACCTTCTCTTGACGGCCGCTAATCTGCTTCCGAATGACCTGAGAGTTTTCTTTCCACTCACACGGTGTGTAACTTCCATGATTAGTAGCCTTATCATGCTTTGCTAAGCGAGATCAGTGAGGGAAACTACACTCAGGTTCGGATCGCTGCCTTTGATGGACTCTTCATGTCCAAATGGTACACACCTGCCATTATGCGATATGTTCTGGCGGTGATGGCAAATGACCCTTCGCGGGTTGTCCGGCGCCATGTGGCCCGATGCGCATGTCAGAGCCTGGCCCTCCTGGTCTCCATGGGCGAGATGAAGAATGCATTGAAAGATTCAGAGTCCTTGCTAATTGAGGAGGATGGCTCTATGCCTCCTCAAGCTAAAGAGGTCAAGAAGAGTGACGTGGACTTCATGATCAAGGTCCTCCGCAAAGACCGCGAGATCGGAAAGAATGAAGTATTGCGCGAATTCTTGATGCCGATCGTACTGTACGTGATTTTCACGATTTCAGTTCCCGTGACGCGCCGACCTAAGCGTCGACTCTCTTAGTGCCCCTGACGTTGACCAAGAAGTTCGATGGGGCGTCATCAAGCTAGCGGACATCGTTCTCAGAGGTGTCGAAGAAACACCACCGAAAGTCACCATTCACCTTCCCCCAACTCCTGTAGCAGAACAAGCCTCTCACCCTCCCCCAGTCAAAGTATTGGCCAAA
Organism: Lanmaoa pseudosensibilis; assembly: GCA_038092875.1. NCBI lineage: Eukaryota > Fungi > Basidiomycota > Agaricomycetes > Boletales > Boletaceae > Lanmaoa > Lanmaoa pseudosensibilis. The sequence goes on along the minus strand of JBBPRF010000003.1, from coordinate 129,395 downwards.
GCGCAGCGACCGATCAAGACTGGTGGTCCACCCCAGCGTGCTCATGCTCCATTGGCAGCTCCTGCTCCTCCCAAGCTCAAGATCATGCCCAGTGCAGCTCGTGTTTCGACACCATCTGCTGCCACTCCCACTGCTGCTGTCACACGCCCCGGAGCTATGCCGCCACCTCCTGTGCCTACGAAGGCCAAGCCAAAGCCAAAGCCAAAGTCTACGGGTGTTGTCAAGCCGCTTCATATCCCCAAGGCGCAAACAGGTGGAATGAGCGTGAACGACTTGCGTGCTTGTCGCAACGCGCTCAAGAAACTGAAGTTGCACAAGAATGCCACGCTTTTCATGCAGCCGGTCGATCCTGTACGGGACCATGCACCCAAGTTTGTGTCCCCCTATTTGCGTTGTTGATCTATGTAATAACGGGCTCCTGTTAGCTACTATGAGGTGATCAAAAACCCGATGGACCTGAGTACCATGGGCGCCAAGCTGGAGGAAGGCCATTACAAGGATCGTTTTGTGTTCGAGTCCGACTTCCGCATCATGATCGCGAACGCGAAGCAATATAACGTCGGTGGTAGCTATGCACACACCGAGGCTATATTCCTTGAGACCTTCTTTGAGAAATGTGAGTGGTCGACCCTCAGGTGGTGTCCATCGCTAAGCAACACGGGGTATCAGTGTGGAATCGCATCAACAAGACTCTCGAGGCTGCCAACAAGGCTGCGGAACCTGCCCGTAAAGAGTTACCGTCTATCGTGGTCAAACAATTGCCTCAAAAGCCTCCACCACAATCTACGCGGGTTTCAACCCCAGCATCGGGACCTCCCCCCGTTACTGCGGAGCAGCCTGCTCCCCGGCCTACTATAAAGCTCAAAGTGGGCGGCGCCCAAGTCAAACCTACGGAGAAAGTCAGCGAGAAGTCGGTTGAGAAGCCAGTAGAGAAATCAGCGGAGGTTTCTAAAGCATCTAAATTCAAGACTCGCAAACCGAAGATTCCAGACGAGGCGCCCCCACCGTATGTCGACGATGGATCCCATGACCTGCTTCAAGAGGTTATCGCCATTGAACGGGAGAAGGATGAAGAGAAACGTCAACGCAAGATGGCAGAATCAAGCGTAGAGTCGCCTCCGGCCAAGGCGTCGGGCAGTGTACCCCCCGGAAAGCGCCGAAAACCAAACGTCGAAGGTGATCAGGATGACATTTTGACGTTCACTATGCCTATATCGAGAAAAGACAAGCCGAGCATGCCCTCCAGCAGCACGAGTACGCCAGTCCCCGAACGACCTCCTGCACCTACGCCGAAGACTGCTCCTGCACCGCCTCCCAAGCCCAAGAAGAAGGCATCCGACCCTACGCCAACTCCCGCACCAGCTCCGGAGGCACCACGTATCTCTATCAAAGGGAAAGAGCGAGAGGTCACCAACGCTCAGCCTACGCCTTCAAAGCCTCGGGCTGCCCCTTCTACCACTCCACTCAACGAGAAGAAATGTAGAGACGTGCTAAGGGTGATTTCGAAACTTCCCGAGTATCCCATCTTTGCCGAACCAGTAGACCCAGTAAGGGATGGCTGCCCCACGTGAGTTCGATCCACAAAGTAGAAATGCTAAGCGATATTGACCCATGTCTAGTTACTATGAGGAGATCGCCCACCCGATGGACTTTGGCACTATGGGCCAAAAGTTGACGGAAAACAAATATTCCACCATGGAGGAATTCGCCAAGGATGCCGACCTCGTCTTTAGCAATTGTCGCAAATTCAACCCTCTTACGACTTACCCTGTGAACTGTGCAGATGCGGTGGAAAAAGCGTTCAAGAGGGAATGGACCAAGGCATATGAGAAGAAGCTTTCTTGGGCAGAGAAACGAAGTTTGCAAGGACTAATGACGACGTTGGTGAAGGAAGACATGTAAGTGCCACCATAGCAGGTTGACTGGATTAATCACCTTTCTGCCTAGTTCCTTCGTTTTCCGAGAGCCCGTTGATCCTGTGCTTTTGGGCATACCAACATACTTCCAAGTAATTCCTAAGAAGGATGCAAGAGACCTTAGAACGATTCGCACAAAGCTGGACAATGACAAGTACGACTCAATGATGGCCTTCGAGGCTGACATGGACCTCATGATTTGGAACGCCATCACGTTCAACGGTGCCGACTCCGAGGTCGGCAGGCTCGCATACGTGGTCAAGGACAGGATCAAGGACATGTTGAGCAACACCAAGAGTGGGGGAGGGACGAAGAAGCGCAAGGAAGGGGATCCTAAACCTGCGCCGCAGCCCACCAAGAAGGCGAAGCTTGGCTGAGACGACTACATTATGACACGACGCTATAATTCACTTGTATTTGTTACTTGCTCTGTTGCCTTGCTGTGTTATTCGCTCTGCATGTTGGAGAAACATATTTGATTCCACCGTTGATTAGGGACTTTACAGTAAAACGACTAAGTGAATGAACTCGAGTTAACACATCCCTTGTCGCCGTCTACTGCTGCCAAGCGCATTCTATCTTTGATGTCTCAACCAGAAGAGCGAACCGAGCATGAACCCAGCGAGGAGATCGATCCAATATGGACCTCGAGTCGAACGGCGCGTCAGATATACGCACTCGGAGACGTAGAGCGGGTTCGCCGATCCGTCACCTTCTCCCGTCGATCTCCCTAACCGAATGACCCTCTCAAGGATATTGGACGTCTGCTCTCCCTGGCTGCGTCGTCCGTGTCGCTGCTCACGCTGCCGCAGACGGACGGACCTGACGATAGCCTCCCCCAAGGAGAGGAACGGTCTGAGCAGTTCGTGCTCGAAGTGAGCGAATATTTTGAGCGACTGGACGTGAGTCTCTTTCTCCCACCCAACCCCTTCTTCCTTGGTCGCGCAGTCGTCCCTCGGAACGTGTGATCATCGCTGGACTAATTCACTTGGCAGTCTATACAGGTCGCCATCCGTTCGTCACTCGCACACATACGACAGTCTCGCATCGCCCCCTCGGCGATCAACGCGCCACCCCCGGGGTTCGTTCCACCATCGCTGGGCGTGACCATCCCCACAGGGGCAGGGGCAGGGGAGGTCAGTCTGGGGTTACAGGAAGAGAGAATAGGCCGTGACGCATGGGTGGGCGTCCTGAATGCCCTCACGCGCCTCAAGGCCGCGGGGGAACAGGAAGGACTCAGGAACACGGATGGTGACCCACGACGCTGTGGAGTAGATATGGACACACGGGAATAAAATGAGCGCAATGGAGCGGCGGAAAAGAAAAAATGATGGCAAGAAAGAAAAAAAAGCTTCCGTGCGGTTTTCTAATATGAGGATTGGACGGAGGAACGGAGGGAGTATCATCTAAAATCGATATTGTGCCACGTAGGTTCACAGTGTGGACAGTGCGGGTATAGCAGTGGAAGACAACTTCTCAGGATACTTTGTCGGCCACCGATACCCCTGGTATGAATTAAAACTCTTCCAGTCATTTATCGGAGACTTGCGCAGTCGCTTCTGTGAGTTCTTTCTCGGCCTCCAGGAGCTCCTGGTCTTCGGAGAACTCTGGCCTCGACTTGACGGAATCCTGTGTTGTTCGATGTGATCGATGGGAGACATCGACGTCATGCAGAATGGAAGACTCTTACGATGAGCGTCTTCAGCTCCTGCATCGCCTTTTCCAGGCGATCGCCAGTGTCCTTGATCATTCTCTGAGACTCTTCGAACAACCTTCTCTATGGAATCGACCATCCAATGGGGGAATGGCCAAAAGAGCCACCGAAGGCGAGAACACAGGCATTCCATAGAATTAGCGCACATTCTCATTTCCGCGCTGTGCACACACGCACGACACGTAGCAGCAAAAAGTGGATGTGTGACACAGGGGCAAAGTTTAGGGTCACGTACAGCATTTTTGATGTCCCACTCTTCACCGTTCTCCGCGATGATTCGGTCGAGTCTGCGATGGTGGTCTTCTGCTTCTTTTTTGTACAAATTGTGTTCCTTGAGTAGCCTGAAACATTGTAATCAGCGTGACGTGACGACTGGTCAGCGCTTCTGGGACGCATGGAGAGATAAGCGGAAATATCTCTCGCACCGTTTGGCTGCGCCAACCTTGATTTTCAGCTGGCGCTGGACGGCTAGCTTCGCGGGATCCGCTCTTTTTGGTGCTGACATTGTGTGCAGTGGCGTCGACGTTGCAGTTTGAGAACAGAAACCCGATTGAGCAGATAAGCTGCGACGCACTGTGCCTCGAATTAATATTCCCCTCATCGATAAGCTCATTCAGTCGGGCTCAGGATGGATCATGCGATAACGGAAAGGAAGCGATGGTCGTTTCATAGACTATAGGTTATAACAACAGCAGTGCTACATCATAGACGCAGTACAGCAGCTTGGTGCATGTCTAGAACCAAGACAAATACACACAATACCTACAAGTTAAATGCGCGACTGAAACGACTAACGCGCGTGCAGTCAGAGAGAAAGGCGGATAACAATGATACCAGACATGAAGTGCCAGGGCGAGGCGTGTGCTAGTAGCATGTGCAAGACGGGGAAGCGACGATATCATGAGGGAAGCCGTCAAGTCGGGCGTGACAAAGGCATAGTCCAGAGGCGATACTTCCAGTGCCCGCAAGCGGGCAGGATGGAACCACAGGGATCCGCTCTAAACCCAGGACCAACACCAACGATTTGCTCGAGGCGCTCAAGCGCATCCAACGTGCAGTCGACTAGCGAGATGACGAGGGGCAAGCGCAGCGGGAACGAAATCTTGAGGTGCATCGAGGGAAGAACAGATCATGTCCTGGACGATCTTTCATCAACAGCCTCGTAAACCCCTTTCCGTGAATGCCAACCGACGAATACGCCAAGCCGTTCTCATACAATGAGTGCGGCGAAGGGGAACGATAAGGGGCACGTTGACGTCTCGCCATTACTCGCCGACAGGTCTGGATAGAAGGAGGGAGGAGCCGTAAAGCAAGCGGTGATCAGTCGCCTACTTCGTGACATGAGTGCGTATAAATCAGGGCGTAATAAACAATGCGTGCAGTGCGGTCCTCGTCAAGTACGTGCCGACGACTAACTAAACCGGCAATGGTGATATGAAGACGTGGAGGGTAGAGATGATGCCGGTGTATCGGCTCGCACGAGGCACGTAACCTCAATTAAGGGGTCGTTCGCCTACAAGTGCGTGTGGACTGAATTGGACTGGGAATGGAAGGAGACAGCGGACTAGTGAGAAAGCAAGATGGACGCGCAAGCATCGCAAGACGCGCACGCCACTCGTATGAGCGACGTGACCAGGCGCCTCACAGTGTGCTGCGGTCTTGCGTCGTTGTCTTGTCGTATCTTCCCGTCAACCGAGACCAGAAAGTCCATCTTCATCGAGATCTCCAGCTCTAATTGGGCTATCCAAGTCAACAGCTAACCGCAGGCTAGCCATTCAGTAGAATTGCGCACTAAGAGCGTGGGTGGCGCGGCCGAATTGTCTGCAAATCAAAGATGCCGGAGAGTGGCCAGCCGAACTGAGGGACACGCGAGGGCGAGGGTGAGGTGTCGTAAACAATGCAGAATAAAAATGTGCGATGCTAAGTGTCCATTGTATAGTGATGCGACCTGCGATCCAGGCAGGTATTCCAGTCGTGCGAGTCATCTCTGCAATAAAAGTCCGTGAAAGATAATGTAACCGACGACGCGGGGCATTTTTGAGGTCCGGAGCGATGGACGAGGTCAACAATCAAAAGCTTGATTGTGATTGTTGGGACACTGCTGCGACCGCGGCGGCGGCGGCAGCATGTCTTTGCTCGGCAGTGCCAAGCATCAACGCCTCGTTAACGCTAAATAGATGGTGAGTCAAAGTTGTAGATATGAAGTGGGGTGGTTGGTACCCACGTGCGGAGTCGCTGGACCTCGTTCTCGGCCTGTTGCAGTCTCGTCTGAAGTTGTTGTGCGGTCATCTCGAGGTACTTGACGTGGGTGGTAGCGCGGTCGAGGAGGGAAACCTTGCTTGACTTCTGGTTGGAAACAGGAAGAGCATCCTTGAGTCTGCGGTAACCGTCGCGAAGTTCATCACGGCGCCTCTGCTCAGACTCGATACGCTGACGGCGGATTGTCTCGCGGCGGACATCGGTGGTGTTTCCAGTGGTGATCGCGGGCTGGAAGTCGTCGTCATCCTCATCAGAGTCTTCGTTGCGAGCCTTTCGTCTCGGGGTCTTCGCCGCAGAACGAGTAGCGGGGGGAGCGATGGGGTTGAAGCGGTGAGACCGGGGGACGGAAGCGTATGGGACGCTGTGGACCGAAGAGGGGGAGTGAGTACCACTGCCGCGGCTGCGCCTGCCAGAAGTAAGGCCATCGGAGGAGAGCTCGCCACCACTGAGGTTGTAGACGGCAGGGGGGGAGATGCCGTTGTCGGGTGGGGTGTAGGGACGACCGGGGGAGGCGGTGGTGTAGTTAGCGGAGGGGGTGTAGGAGTACTCGCCGATGGTGTTGGTCAAGTTGAGGGAATTGAAGTCAAGACGGGGAGATGAGGACGAGGGACCTGGCACTGCGGGAGAGGTGAGCCATATATGACAATCAGAGAGACAAGAGACATACAAGCCATGGTAGAGACGCCGTAAGGAGACTGAGGGTACTGGAGGTAAGGCTCGAGGTTGGAGATGGAGTCGTAAGCGAAGGGGGCATCCATGAAGGTAGTGGGGCTGCGAGGGTGCTCGAGGAGGGTGGATTCCATGGCGTCGTAGAAATGCAAAGATGAAAAGCTGGAATAAAAAGAACTGGAATACGAGGGGACCTGATATAGTGATGAGGAGACGCTGGTCGGTTGAGGGAGGAGATGGACTTACGTGAAAACAACAAAGAGCCGGCGTTGTCGTCCCAACCGCACAATAGAGCACAAGCGCGAAGAAAAGAAGAAGAAGAAGAAAAGAAAAGAAAAAGAGGCGTCGGGTGAGGAGGAGGAGGAGGAGGTCGGTCGGGGGGGAGTTTTAAGGGAGAGGAATGAGGAACAGCGGGCCATCTGATCCCGCCTAAATATCGCCCTCGTCCAAAACACTGTCACCCGATATGGATGTTCATTCCCGCGATCACACAAATGGGAATCTGGGTATTTTAGCGGCCTCGTGTGCCGGAATTTGTAGTCCCTGCAAACTTTATGATATGCAATTCTTATGTAATATTCCCAGGTGGGAAGCGAAATAGGAAAAGGGGAACCGAAGGAGCGGGCGTAGACCCCGGTGCCCTGCCGTGTTACGCCTTTGGCTGTCCGACTACGCCTTGCCCTCTTCCCAATTTAACACCACACCGCATTTTCTGTTTGGATCCCGCGGGTCCGGTGACAGACTGGTCTGCTCAACCACCCAAGATCCGGCTTTGCCGAGGATTGGCCCTCCGTCTACCTTTCCTGTCCCCGCTCCAGTCCCTTGAGAACATGTGCTCCTCTCCCTGCAACGTTTTCTTCATCTCGCACCGCCATTCCGCCTACGCCATCATCCATACCACCGATCATCTGCGTTATCCACACGCTGCAATCTCGGCTCGTCATCTTCATTTCCTCTGTCACGGACCCCTCAAAATTCGCCTTCTGTCTCCAAATATCCATCTTATCACATTCCTAACCCACCAAAATAAATAAAACCAATGTGCTTCTTTTTAGCCGTGGTAGATCCAGCAGCCTCCCTTGTTCTCCCAGGGTCTTAGTGCGTCTTTTAATCGAGCGGAAAAAACTTGCCCCTGCCGTCACCGCTGAAGTCATACGCAGATCCGTGTGACTGATTCCCCTCGACACGTAGCCCTACCCCTGTTATCACAACCCACTTATTGTTCCATTTCCTTCTTCCAATTCACGATCAATGACATTCCCCATCACAACATCCCTGCCCACACAAATGAAATGAACCGTTAGTGATCTAATGATCCTGCTCTGACGCAGCAACCGGTCTATACGGGAAGTAGTAGACGATGCGTACTACGCATTATTCCGTCGTTAGACGGCAAATGCAGCCACTACTCACCATCAAATGGCAGTGACGTGACCCTACCCACGTAATTAGACTTTAAGCAAAGACATGCACCAGCAGGGCGTTCACTCTCTCCCCTCTTGGCAATCCGAGTGCTTTCCAGTGCCGACCGTGTCACGGACCTTGGTTCTACGGAATGCTTCATTCCCCGCGGCATTCACATCGACCTCCACTCGCACAAAGAGGAGGGAAAGAAGCGATGCCTCATACATTGTCCCCTTTGTTAGAACACTCACATATACTCCGTTGATCGGAGAGATGCGTAAATGCCTCAAGTGTACAACTGTATGCCTGTTCTGCTCACGTTACACGCACGCCTCGCATACTTACTTACCGAGTGGCCAAAATCGTGGCAAGCTAACTCCAGTCAAAAAGCGACATGATCAGTTAAGGGCACAAGAACGTACACTTGGCGAAGCAAGGACGCCGTAAAGAGGGCGCATCAGCTGCGTGGCTTACTCTGTTGGGAATAGTTTCAGCGCATCCAAAGATGGACATATCAAAAACATCGCACGAACACACTATTTTTCGAGAACAAGAAGAATCCGTGGCCGAACGATCACGGTCACCCGAGACTGAGAGAGGTGCGTGAAGAGTGAGTGGGACGAAAGAATATTCCATGTGGTGCCTCGATGGGACGAATCATGGCCAGAGACGTTGTATTGGGGATTCCCTTCCATTTTAGAAGTTGGTCAAAAATGAACCAGATGAAAAGGGATAACACGTCCCTTGATCGCTTGCCAAACAGAACGCGCCGTTTGAGCGCAGGTCTCCGACTTGGAAAGCCCTGTCACTGAGTGTTCTAGGTTAAGTTAGCGCAAAAAACGCCTACGAGTTGGCTGTGGATTGCTCAGGAACCTGGCAGACTGAATTCGTCGTGGCACCGCAACTGGAAAGGGAGAGAGACAAGGGGCGTTTCGCTCAGAAAGGGCAAGCGTGAAATGTGATGATGTTACAGTGTCACGCGTGACAGGAGGTGTGGTTTCTTCGCTATCCAATTTTGCCGAAAACTGCGCGGGGGCATATTGATATGGAATTCCGGATCGTTTGATCAGCCCGCAACGTTGATTTTGATATCCGCAAGATCTGCAGTGGGTCTGAGACTTTGTGTCTTCGTGTGACATCCAGCTCGGTACGCCACATACTTACTCCTAACGAAAACAAGGGCAGGCCTTGACTTGCAAACTTTACCCTTCCCACTCAAAGCGCTTCGAGGTTCTCTTCCCGCGATCTCTTCTGCGAAACCCCCCCCCCCCTGCCCGCCTGAAATGCAATGTCCGCCGATTTGGGACGGACGGGGCCAGTAACCAGAGTATGACTCATGCCGCGTTCCTCCTGCCAGCGAAAGAATGTGCATGTCCCCTGCCGCATGTCATTCCCAGAGGCGTAGATCAGCTCATCGCCATTCTCCCTCTTTTTGATAATTGCCTGTGCTACAGCTCTCCCCTCCAATCAAGGAATGGAACAAGTCTACCCCTTCAGTGGCTATTTCATCTCCGCCCCGTTCCAGAGTGGTCCACCCATTCAGGAAGGCGCCGCAGTTTTGCTGAATCCGTGCTGGTTCTCCCTACGGTAAATGGCTCAATCTTGCTTGACGACGCGTTTGAACTTGTTAATCGGCACCGATATGGCACTGATCCCGATTTCTAAACACTCCTCTCAACGGAGAAAGGTGTCTAGTAAACATGGCTCGCTACGGCTGCTCGTAATGATATACACGCACACACACGGGCCAACGAGCGCGCCGGTTCCGGTCGCCTATTGGGTGAAGCCCTCCGCCCAAGTCGCATCATGCCAGTGCATTTGCGTTCTCGACCATTTAGCTCAAGCTCCGACTGACTTGTCTGGTTCAGTCATCCTGTACCATGCGCCGCAAATTCAGGGTCGTCACGCGTCGTAACTTGTTATCCCACCGCAGCTGCGTGGAAACCCCGACCCATGGCCATCAAAGAAATACCGTATTTACCATCAACATTTCACATAAGAGCGTCTTCAGGCGCCGGGGAATACAGCGAGCTAATTATATGAGCGTAAACACTTGCCCTGGTTTGTAGCTATTGAAACTTGATCCGTCATTTTGGAGGGACCCTCGCTTGCGTCACGCTGTCAACATTCCCCGATAGTAGTAGGTGGCTGGAACCGGTGGCCGGTAATGTTGGATGTAACCCTGCGCAGCAGCGTGGGCCTTGTAATGCAACTCGCTCAGGGTTCGCGGTTTGTTGATCTGTGGTATTATGGGCTACGGCTTTTGGGTTCCCGTGTACGGATAGAACTTGCTGAGCTCGATTGCAATCGAGGGTCCCCCTCGACCAACTCCCCTTTATTCTTACCCTAGCGCCAGACAGTCGGCGGTAACCCGCCAAGCACGTTCGTCGCTATTGTCAAAAGCCACATGAGATCTAGGAGGTGACCAGGTTCATAAGCAGGACGCATTCAAATTACAGAAGGAAAGGGATTTCATCTGCATGTGCTATGGCTATGAAAACACAGTAGCTTGATGTATCGAAACTTATCTCACTGTACTGACAGCAAGTGCTAGATTAGTCCTTTGGGAGCGGTCCATCACCATCACTCCTTCGGTAGACCATTTTTTCTCCAGCCCACTGCTAGAGCGGGCACCCAGCGACAACAATAGCTCCCCTCAGGAGAGCCAAGGCCAAACAATCTCTCCATCTAAAACAAGACGGAGTAAACAGCTGACCACTACAAGTTGCTTCAACGGGTGAGTTGTCATAAAACACGGCGCATGCTCCTCCTTGCTTGTTCCGTCGCGTGAATTCGTGCGCATTCGTCAAGAATCGGTTCGTTCGGTCGTTATATCGTTCCTGCGGTCGTAGCAAGGTGGGCAAGCATCCAAACACGGACGATGTAGAGAGTCGCGTGGGGGTAACGGGTGTGTGATAGCGCTGAATGGTATCGATGAATGGATGATTGGCCGTCGAGAAGGTGCAATGTGAGTGAGTGATAAGAGAATGAAAAAGAAACCGGGAAATGGGCGCAAGGGAGATTGTGCGAATGTGAGCTAAATCCACTGGGGATGATGCAGGTCGGGAAAAGCGGCGGAAAAGAAATCGATGGGCCTATCGATCAACAAGATGGCACGAACGATAACAATCGCGCCCTCTCGGATCGACAAGATAAGACTTGAGTAGCCGGCCAGCGACACCGAGTCGTTGACAGCGTTGCGGAGAGGGGGAAGGGAGGGGAAGGATGTGTTTTGAACGTGATTTCGCGCACCGCGCTGTGCGACCAGCGCCGCAAGCTCGACAAGCCTTGTTCGGGTATAATTTGTCGCTTCTCCCTTAGTTTCGCCCAAAGCAGGAATACAAAAATACAGAGTGTGCAACGAGGCAAGAATGTTAAGAAAACAGTGAAAACGAGGATGAAAAAGGAGCAGTGTCCGTTATGGTAGCGCGTTTGATTTGGATATTATTCAGTACCCTTCCGATGCGGCTGGACTGCGAGAGTCCTCCCGCGGAGGCTCCTGTCCTTGCACGTGAGTGAGAGAGTGGCTCGGCATCCCTGGCTCAGGTGGAGGCGACAGTGGCCTGCTATCAACGCCATGCATGTTATTGGTGGGCGATGGTGAGCTGGAAACACCGAGCGAAATCTTTTCGTTGACAGCACGCAACCGTTGAACTTCCTGTTCCAGCACGAGGAGACGGGCCTGCATCTCTTGTGTGGACTTTTCAAGGAAGATAATATGGTTGGTCGCTAAAGAAAGACATGGGTGAGACAATGACTATCGATATCATCATCGACGAGGCCTACCTCGCTCGAGCAGCGAAACTTTGCTGCTCTTCTGGTTTGATACAGGTAGGACGTCTTTCAATTTCGCATAGCCGTCGCGTAATTCGTCTCTCCGCCTCTGTTCAGCCTCGATCCTTTGCCGCCGCGTCGCTTCCTTGCGGGAGTGAGCAAGGTTCTCGACAAAGGTAGCACCCATATCTTCGTCGTCTGAGTCGTTTAAGGAGCGGCCACGACCACGTCTGCCAGAAGAGCTTGTCGTTGGAGATGGAGTCGGGTTGTAACGTAGAGATGTGCGATGTACTAAGCTAGTTCCTCTGGATGATGATGGGGAGCCAGTCCCGCTGCTGTTTCTCGAATGGTGGTAGATGCCGTCCGCTGATGTGTCTGATCCTGAAATGGGAGGGGACAAGGGATCATACATGTGAGGGGAGGGCGGAGGGGGAGAGCCTGCAGGCAGGGCCATTGACACATGTTGTGGCGATGAAGTGTACACGGGTGGCGGCGGATATTGATGCGTGGACATGAGGCTGAGATTATGGAACTGCAGGCTTTGATGGAGGTCTGGCGCGGAGAGATGACCTACATACAAAGTACACGAGCACATTATCAGATCAACATGAGGCACAGGCGAGTAAAGAACACGAGGAAGTACACCCACGCGGATGAGTGGCAGGATGCTGAAGCGGATAAGAGTGCTGGTGGTGCATCTGGTGGTTGTACGCGAGAGAGTAAGAGGTTTCGTGCTCGGCAGGATAATAGCCATAAGGCCCCGTCTGACCGAGATTCTGGTTGTGATCATCGGGGATATGCTGGTTGTGCTGCTGGTGTTGATCCATCGTCTGTGGGTCGTGGATGGGTCGTGGTACTCAAATGAAAAGGGTAACTCTGAGATCGTGCACGCAATGTAATAAAAGGCAAGAAACAGGGTCGAAGAAAAGAAGAAGAAGAAGAAGCCAAGAAACAAGAACAATGGGTCGCCAAGGTCGTGATTCTCGTTTGCGCTCTATAGGACCAGAACCAAAACCACGGGGAGAGGGTCGCTCTCTGTGCCACTGATGTCCCATTGTCCCCGGGGCCTGCCACTTCTCACGCACGCTTGTTTGCACAGCGGCTATCCTACTCGCATCCTCGAACAAATAAAATCTATATTGCACACATACTTCCCAACAAACAGCCTCGAGGCTGCCCTCATGTCCATCAAAAATGTTGATCGCGACGTCCAGGTCGATCGATGCCGTCCTCGTCTCCATTATTCCGAATCAGCAGTCGTGCAGTGTACCCCCCTCCACTAGTAGATCCGGCCACCCGCGCCGGACATCGTTCCTATCGATGGGCCACTAGTCAATTATGGAGTGATGTCTTTGGACTCCCACCGACATTTTGCCCGGCCCACTGTCCGAATGTCTAGATGCCAGCTAAATTATCGCTCTACCCGTCCGTCTTCTCGAAAGACAGCTGACTTCCTGGGCGTCAGAAGCCTGTGCCGTGGGGAAAAGTTATGTACCATATTGAGAAAATGGAATAACACCGTCTGGACTCAAGGTGGGTGTGGGCCAACATATCGAGCGAGAGTAAATATGTGACATTCCTGGGAGCCTCAACCAATGGCCAACGCGAACTGATGTCCCTCGATCACCGTGGAAAGGGGGGATTCAACCACCGGAACCAGGGTGGAAGAAAGAAATGCAGAATTTTCGGAACATACCATACTATCCGATGGCAGATGGGCGTTGGGCAAGGGTCACGAGTGGGTGCTCTGACCAACGACCAGGTAAGTCCGAGATTACGGTCTGAGTGAAAGAGAAGGAAAACGTAATTTTCTCCGCTTCGACGTTAATAATGTCTGAAAATATTGAGCAGTATGGGAAAGGGTTAACATTGGCTCAATAGGATAACGGTAGATACTCAAAGCAACATGGTTGTGCCGGACCGAAACGGGGGTATGTCGGTTGTCAACGCACTCGTCGTGATGGATCCCGGAACTGGACAAGCACTGAAACGTCAGTCTGTCCAAGGCTCGAGAGACAAAACACCTTGTTGTTGCAGATGCCCCCAACACCCAAAATCCTGACGAGAGAAACATACAGGGCCTGCCCACAGAACGACCGATATGGAGCGGGACAACAAAGAATTGGCGAGCGTCGTGTTAGCAACTCCCGTACGAAGATCACGTGAGCAGTACTCACTTTGAAGGCATTGAGTTTCTTCTAAGCCCGTCGTTGACCCCCGCGACGTCGACGGACGCTTGGCACTGACCGGAGCCACCATCAACGATATACAACTCACATTTTGTCTTCCGGTCCCTCGAGGTGCGTTTTTGTTTCAGTCTTGGTCCCCCCAGTCCAACATGGGTCCGATTCAGGATCATCTGTGCATCACGGCTCAATCAATTGTTGCACCAGCATATCCTCGAAGCGCTGGATCGGTTTTTTTGTTTGTGTTCTGCGACCGACGGACCCAACTTACCATGCAATCACAACGAAACTCTCTTGGTTCCGCGTACTCCCAGAGCCCAGGATCGGGACCGGTGTGGGCTCCTCCACGTTCACCTCTTCCACCCCATCGACTCGCAAAGCTGGCCAATGCTCTTGGTGTATCTACGCCGTTGCCCGCGATGGCCTTGTCTGCCTCATTATTATCTTCGTCCCAGACTCATTTAGGCAATTCGTCATCGCCATCAAATACTGATCCCTGGCGCTCCGTGACACCATCTACTGCAACCGCCCTTAACTTAGTATCTCCGGCTCAATCCAAGTACTTGTTGCACATCATACCCCCAGTGCACCTCCCTCATGAAGCCGACACCTCCGAGTTCGCCCCTCCCCCATCGAACGCATCCGGATATCATACCCAGTTCCGCCGCGGAACTCTCGTGGCACTACAGTCTACGCTCCAAGCGCAGTTGGTTGTCATCGCAAGGGAATATGCTTTACCCAGCACGATGGGAATCGTCCTTTACCTCGTGACTACCTCTTCGCAGAGTAGGCAGGACAGCCCTATGCATTTTCATTCTCCAACCATCCGCGTCACCGGTGGAGGAGAACCGGGTCCAAGGTTGTCAGAGGAGATATGGAAACACATATGGACAAGAGTGCTTCGCGTGGAACGAGAGGATTTCATGGCCTTGTCTCGAAGTGGGACCCCTAATACTTTTGGTCTTGGTCTTACTGTGGAGCCCAACGGTCCGTCACAGTCCTTACGGCCTTTGGTTACTCCGACGCGAACTGAGCAGCCACGTCCCCTCGCGTACCCCATCACCCCCTCCTCCACCTCAACCACGTCATCTGGGTCAGATACTCGATCTCACGAGAAGTCCGCGGGTGCCTCGTCGCCGCATTCAGAACCAAATACTCCGGATACTTCCCGTTCGTCAGGTCACGGTCCTCATGATATCGAGCTACCCGGTTTGAACTCACCTTCAATCATACCGATCCTTGCCAAGGTAGAATTTGACATTGACAGACGGAAAGCTACTTGGTATGAGCCTTGGGTGCGAAGTCGACGTATGAAAAGGACCGAGAGTCGTTCCAGTCATCGTTCTGATTCTCGGTCACGTACTCTCGACTCGAACAGTTCAGCGGACGAGAAGCGAGCTCCGTATGACCTCAAATTGGTCCAGAGGATGCAGAAACCACCATTTTTGCGGTCTCAGGATGACTTCAATGAAGGGGAACAGCTTAATAATGAGGAATATGAACCCCTCTCTGAATCTCCGGACGCCGATGCAACTGCATGCATGACTTCTACTATGGGACCTGACCCACTTGGGGATGTGTTTGGTACCGACGCCGAGACCTGGACGGAAATTCATGCCGACTCAGACGGGGTGAGACGGAAGGTCAATAATCCTAACGTGGTAGAGCTCGCATTGGATGCAACGTCACTCACCACTCTTCCCGAACAGAAACAAGAGGAAGGTGATGAAGCCAACGATGTTGACGAAGTTCAGGATATCATGCGACGAATGTCACGCCCCCCTCTCAGTGTATCAATTCCGAATTCCGCAGAATACAAACGGAGGTCGTCACCTTCCACTGCTGTTGGAAAGCGGCCTATGCCCCCACCCTTGGTCCTTGTTCCCAAATCACCAACCAACAACTTGATAGAGGGAATAACAGACGCTGTAGATTTCCGCAACAAGGAGGGTTTGTCTCTTGAATTAGAGAAAGAGTATCAGCGTTCGCGGAGCCATGGGGAAGAGAAACGAGTGGGCACTGTGTTTGAAGACCTAGACCTTGGTTTGGATCTGGGAGACGATGACGAAGAGGTTGGGCACTTATCCCCTCGCCTCGCCTCCTGGGCTGACCACTAGTCGCTGCAGTACGATGAGAATGACCCGAACGATCGACGGCGAAGTCAATATCTCATGAAAGCGAAACTGGATGAGATCGAGCGGGTAAGCGTTATCAAATTTCCAGCCGAGGTGTAACCTGAGAAGCGATTTTAGACCCTTGCTCAATTCTCACCTCAACAATTTAAGACATCAATTCAGGATGAGGATTCCACGATAACACATCGCCGTAGCCTCTCAACTGGATCACAGTCGTGCATTCCAGCCCCAGCCGAGTACGTATTATCTCTGACCATTTCTTGCTGTATCTAATGGGCTCCAGAAGCCCATCGAGTCCCTTACATAAAGTATGGCCGTCCGTCCCTTATTCCTCGATGACCAAGACAGTTAATGGTTCTCCTCCACGACCTGCGAATCTCCCCCCTTCACCACCAAGACTGGCTTTGAATGGCGTTTCCACTAGTGCTCCCAAGGCTTTCATGCCTACATCCAGCCCTTCATCCAGTGTACCGACGGAAAGCCAAGTACGACGTCGAGAACTCGAACAAGCCTTGTACCCAGTAACGATACCCTCCCCTTCCCGCCAAATAAACATCGCCTCCGATTCCCCGATTCCCCTCTCCCCAGATCCATTTGGTCGTCACCCATCTGTCTATGAAGTTGACGCGGCTCCCGTGCAAAGCTACTGGGATCCTGTGGCGCAAAAGCTCTCCCCTGAGCCTCTCGGTTCAAGACCATCAATGTCATCGATAGACGACGGTTCAGGGTCACTCACCTCGGCGACTCCCTCGAGCCGCTTTTCTGCCGACTCGTCAAGTGTAGCGGACCAAGACGACAGAGCCACCAAGTCGACTGCGCCCCTTGTCAGTGTGAAAGGTCTGAAGAAGTTGTGGCGCAGGAGTAAATCAACACCTGGTGCTCTTACTCAACCACCGACACCTGGACGGTCTTCCTTCCAGCCCTCCAGTTCCCCGCACCCGCCTACCCCAACTGACCAACTCATGGCACCACCTGTTCCCGGCGCGATCACGAGAGGTTCGAATGGAAAAGGGCATGTGGGCCAGTTGCAGTCTGATCAGGAATTACCATATCCGTTGCAACCATCGAGACCCTCCCTTTCAGGCTCTCGACCAACTTCACCAGCTGTCCTCCTAAATGCCCCCCCTCAAGAGAAATCAGGCATTCGCAAATCCATACTGAAAACTTGGAAGTCTGTCGCTGGTGCGGGATCACAGCCGTTAACGAATGGGTCCGAACCTCGGAAGAGCTCGGAGCGATCAGTCTCAAATGAGACGATCAAGCCGAGACGACCAAGTGTCCTAGATGATGGTATACCGCCCAGTCCTCAACTTCCAGAGCAATATCTTCCCTCAAACCACATTCGAACTGGGAGCAATCTCTTCGAGCGTCGCAAGTTCGCCGCGCGGTCAAAGATGGGTCCGGGTCATCACTACTCGTCAGCGTCACACGACCTATTATCGACGAATCCACTTGCACGGTCCTCTGTCATCATGCAAACACCATTGTCTGCATCTCCGTCTCAATCACAGTTCTCCGCCTCTTCTCAAGATTCATATGCAGAAAGCCGGGCAAGCCTTGAGACGGCGCAGTTCGAGGTCGTCTCCTCTCCAAAAGTCCATCCGAATCTGACATACCCGTATATGACGCTCGACCACGAGTAGCTTTTCATGTTTGGTTTGTCCGTGTTTAATTTACTTACGATACATCCGGTGGAACACGATCAACGTTATTGCAAGACCATACCCGCTGACATTTCCCAATGATTGGACCTTCATGATTTTCTAGGTCAATTCCTTTACCTCGTATTTCCTAAAACACCTCTTTATCTCAGCCAGTTTCGTCTTGCTTGCTTTGCTCGTTTGCTATTTGCTTATTTCTGTATATTTTCATCTTCGTTGATCCACAACATCCGCTTACCCTGAGTGCATGCCTGACGCGTGCCCAGGTCCTGCACGCCACACTGCACCGCCCAAGATAACTTCCGTGTTCAATGGGTCTCAATGGCTGGTACGTCCATGACACATTGTGCAAGGCCGCAGCCCGGCAGCCATGATGGAAACCCAACGGTCGGTGATGACTCATCGTACGCTCGCCGGTCCCGGCTGCGCGGCCCAACACAAGCCTCAAGGCCGTTCAACTGCGAATGTACTAATTCTAATTTTCATACCCCCGATGAGCAGAGCCTTCTTCACGACCTCCATCACTGACTCCCTATTTTCCTGAGCTTTTTCTGAATTGTGCCCATTCATTGCCACAACTCGGATGCTACTGACTTCACTGGGTGTGCTCGTGGGGTCATTATTGGCGTATCGTGGGGCGTACACGACGGCCACTACTGGCCCGCGGTTGTCTTCATACGCAGCGCCAATCAACATGACTGCGGTCTGTCTAGAAATTGCATCGTCGGTCTCTGTAGCTTCAGGGGTATTCTTTAATGGTCCGAGACTTTGTAGTCAGCATGATGCATGATTGACACGCGTGTTCGACAGGAACAGACCCATATCCCAAAGACATCAGCCATTTCGCGCTTTCGAGTACTCAAGAGTCTGCGTGTTCCTTTGAGCCGGGTACGGCTGAAGATGTCGGCGTTGCTGTACGTGTCGATGCCTGCGCTGAGGTCATGCACTCCCTCTAATGCGCGTGCCTGCATTCAACAGCTTCAAATCTTGGGGAAAACTGGATGTCCGTTCGCCGTCAGTTTGAGAAATGACTTTCGCTTGTTGTCCATGTCACTCACCTCGAACTAATGCTGCAATAGGTCAAGGGCGGCGGGCACGCCTTGAACCCAGGTTTCTCTTCTACCCCCGGCGTACAAATCGCGATGTACCGTTTCGCAAATGTGACGTATGACCATACTACACGAACAGCCACGATAGGGGCTGGCCTGATTTGGGACGACGTCTACGCCGCTCTGGAGCCATACGGAGTGAATGTCGCGGGTGGACGGGTTTCCGGGATTGGCGTGGCCGGGTTCACGCTTGGTGGAGGTAAGTCGGCTGGTTCGTGTACTCAGTTGGGGTCAGTTCTGATGGGCGATCGCATGGCCGCAAACGCGGTGACCAGGATACTCTTGGCACGCGAACCAGTATGGTTTAACGATCGACACGGTGGCTGCATTCGAGCTTGTGTTTCCCAACGGTACTGTAACGAATGTCACTGCTTCACAGGCGGATCTGTTCTTCGCATTGAAGGTACGTTTCATGTGCGTCCGATCTTTCATTGCGTGTCAACTGTCCACAGGGTGGGTTCAACAACTTCGTAAGTTACACGTACATCCGGTAAGGACCTCAGCGCTCAATCGGCGCAATGTAGGGGATTGTGACCCAGTTCACAATGAAGGCGTTTCCACAAACGCAAGTTTGGGTAAGCGAAATCCACTCTTCCACAGATCGGTTGCTTAAATTATGACATGTCCGGCTGCTTCCACTGATAGGGTGGCACCATCTCCTATAACGCATCTCAAGTCGATCAGTTAACAAAAGCAACTGCCGCCTTTGCAGCAATGAATACGGATCCGAAGGCAATTGCTCTCACTTCATATGGGTACTTCCAAGGAGGAGGGAACGTGAGCGAGGTATGCATCTAATTTTGATTACACGTGATTCGACCCTCCCATGCTGGGCTGCCACTCGCCGTATGGGACCCTTTGAGAGGAATTAATGTCTCATCCTATGTGAAGATTAAAACTGACATTAATCAACAGGAAGTCAATGTGGCGATACTGTACTATGATGCCCCGTCGCCGCCGGCTGGTCTATTCGATGACTTTCTGACCGACAACAGCAACACGGAGATCTTTACCCGGTCATTCTTGTCGCTTGTGCAATCCTCGAATGCGAATTCGACCTGGGGTTTCCGGTGAGGTTACCTAACAGGCTGCCATGCATTTCGTGGTCGGGTTAACCATTCATGCGAGTAGATCATCATTCAATACTATATCTGTGCTCACATATACCGAAGACTTTTTGCAACGTATGCTCAACGAAACCATCGTGAGTTCCAGGATAATGGTATTTCCTTGGGCACTCACCCTCCATCCGATTGTTGTAGTCTTGGGGAACCAGACTTCCCCTAGAATATGGATACGTCACTTTCAACGCTGAGCCACTCCTGCCAAGTACTTACAACCACACCACATTGCCGTCCGCGTGGCCCGGATCAAGGGCGTTGCCGTTCTCGCCTCTCAGTATTGTGTTCGGGTGGACTGGCAATGGAACGACTGATGATGTGATAATCGAAGGGATCAAGGAAGGTGCAGCCAATCTCCAGGCGAACGCGACGGAGCAACTACCTCTGTACGGAAATTATGCCCTTGCCGACACGCCCCTTGAGGCAATGTACGGGGTGAACGTGGAAAGGCTTATGAGCATAAAGAAGGAGGTGGATCCTGAAAACGTGATGGGACTTGCAGGCGGGTTCAAGTTCTGAGGAATCAGTGGAAGGCTGGTGAAGGCTTCAAGGACATGTCCATTTAGCACTATGATATCGTACCATTAGTCGACCGTACTTTTAGTATTGCCACTAACTGGCCCACTAACTGGCCCACAGACTCTTTCTCTACATGTATTTAATTTTTCGTCCATATGTGCCTCGAGGCGAAATCCGGAAAATGGGTACGCAAACAGGTCTGGAGTCGCTGACTCGGCTCAAAAGGGGGTAAACCTTTTACTGTAACGAGGAATTTGATTGAATGTGTTAGAGCGAGGGGGATTTCCAGGTGTGATGATCATCAAGTCGAGCGTTGCTGCTACGTACGAGCCCTTGAGCACGACTCGCAGGGATAGTGTCCCTCGGCCGGCCGCGTGCATCGTGGTTAATCTCTTGCTGCGAGCTATTTAGGAGGCGCAAGTCAAAAGTCTTGCTTCGACGGAGCGTAGTGATCCCAGTGACTCGGAGTTCATTCTAGCAGGGGTCCAGCGAATCAACTGCAGAGAAGGAGGAGCGTGTGAGCGACGAGGCGACAAGGGAGTCCCCATTGACATCCTTCCCACTCGATTCAACCTTGAGTAGGCAATCCGTGCACACTGCCTCCCCAAATGTCAGTTGCCATGCGCGTGCGGGATGCAACACAAGCAAAGGAAGTCAACAACCATGGTGCGGGGCTGAAAGACAGCCTCGCGTGGGCTCCCACGAGCTATCGGGGTCAACCCACTTAAGGGTCCGACTTCACTTCCTTAGCCCTCGAATCACTCAAATAAGTCTGGAATCCCAGTCATTGATCTGTGCCGCCTGCCGTCCGCCTGCTGGTCCTGCATGTGTGATACCCAGGACCTGCGTGTGTCTTAGGGTTTGTCCAGGGAGACCCTAGGTTCCCAAACACCAAACGAATTACTCTCTCCACTCTGTACCCCTAGCTCGGGCGATGCTTTCGCTTTCTCTCGACCACCTCCCACGTCCAACGCCTATTGTAACATTTCGTGGGCATAACGAGATCGTCTGGTCCGTTGTCTTCCTCCCAAACGGGAAGCTCGCCAGCGCCTCCAACGACGGTTCCATTCGTCTCTGGAACCTCGACCACGAATCCGAAGTGATTCTGGGGAGTAGCAACGGCGCGGTCTTCTGTCTTGCGTTATTTCCAGATGGAAAGCGACTCGTCAGCGGTGGCCTTGACAGATCGGTCAACGTCTGGGACATCGACTTCCTCGCGGCAGTTGACGGACCTTGGAAAGGCCACACAAGCAGTGTTAGATATCTTGACGTCTCAAGCGACTGCCGCTACTTGGCTAGTGGATCATTCGATCACAACGTTAACGTCTGGGATACCGAAAGCGGAAAAATCGTGCGAGACGAGGCCTACCTAAAAGGCGACGGGGAGATCAACTGCGTCAAGTTCTCGAAGAAGGACTGCAGGTTACTCACGGGTTCAGGGGATGGTTGTCTCCGCGTCTGGGACTGGGAGTCAGGGAACTTACTCGTCGGACCAATGAAGGCAGACGAAAAGCCAATCTGGGCAGTCGCCTGGTCACGAGATGAGACCCAGATCCTCTCCGGCTCAAGCGATGGTGTCCTTCGTCGGTGGCATGCCTTGACGGGCCACATCATCGGCGAGCCCGTGTATGCGCACGAGAGCATCATATACTCCTTGTCCGTCTCGCACAATGGCGGTTGCCTGGCGAGTGCTTCCAGCGACAGAACTGTCAAAATATGGAACGCCACGACATTCGAGCAGATGGCAATTCTAATGCACCCTGACGAAGTCAACTGCATCACCTTCTCGACCGACGATCGACTGCTAGCTACTGCATGCAGCGACTCCGTAATCTATATTTGGGAGTTGCCGCAAGCCAGCTTGGATTCGGGTCTTGTGATAGACAGGGGATGTGAAGGCGCATCACTACTTGAGGTAAGCCTTACCGAGTCCGCTGATGACAAGTACTATAGTGCATTTCTGTCAGTGCCCGATGGTAATTCCCTCGGAAGGTGACGTTGTGATGGAGGATACAAGAGGCCCCCAAAGGAATACGGAAAAGTTGATGGAGTTATTGGGTGTAAGTCAATTCCATATTCTCCGGTTGGTTTCGGCAAGGTCCTTAGTTTCGTCGCAGACGCAAACACCACCCCTTGAGAGAGAAAGCACAGCAGTAGAGAATGCGGTACCTACCGTCGTAGGGAGGCAGCGCCTCATGGGTCGCCTCAGCCTCACACGTAGTCGCCGCCGATGCCGAATGGATGGCGTCAACAACGTGCAAGAACCAAACCAACGGAGACGGAAGCTATCACACTTGATCAAAGCAGCAATTGCGAAATCGCGCAAGGTATCCCAAATTCATGCATGGGAAACTTGCCTTTTGTAACATTCTCTGTGCAGTTCATATTCGATCTGTGGTGATATTTCGGCGGTTATTTATGGAAGAGTGGGGCTATCAGTGGGTCAACATTCTCGGAGGGCGGCAATTATGTTTTCGGACAATCGGCCCACATATGGTTCCTGGTCTGTTTCGTCGAGTATTTGCTTGTCATGTTCGGGACGTGCGCCAGTGCTCGCACCCGCGCAGGTGCTTCAATGGCCGGGGGCACTACAGCGGAGGACGTAAAGGCAAACTGGACACACGCCTCAGCCCCGTGTGAGGTACGCTGTCCCGTAGACGTCCGGACTGGCTTTGGTACTACTTGGACTACTGCACCCGCAGAGCATGCCGCACGAGGCGTATTAGTTACAACTGTGATGTGATGTCAGTAGGGATTACATTAATATCAGCCTGTGTCACACGATGGCAAGCCTATCCGTCCATCGTACGTCTGAACACATCGGTATCCAGGGTTGACAACCGATTCCGCAATGTCAGGTGCAATTTTCTGCATTCTGCTCTCGATGACAGCATTCATCCCCGTCTGCATCATGGGGTCTAGGATCGATTGGGAAAAGAGACAATGGTCGGCGTACCATACGTTCTTGCCCTAGCAACTGACCAAAATCTGCCAGCCGAGCTTCTGGGGACAAGTCCAAGATCGTTTCAAGTGACCTGTTGTACAGCATCACGAATGCTGCAAACGCATTCATGCCATGCACTCTCGCAAGATCTGACTCTCCCTGAGATAGAAGCACATCAATGGCATGTGCATGGTTAACCCTCAACACGATTGGAAGACTCACTTCTCGTTCTTCTTCTTCCAACCATTCTCTTTCATTCCAGAGTATTCCATGGCCACGTTCCGTTGAGATTGCACATGCTTCCTCTCCGAAGCACCTCACGAATTTTGCAGCCTCTTCGATGTCGTTAGCGAATGCCCATGTAACCGTACATCGTGGGTTCATAGTACCGCAACCTTCTGCAATTCCCAGGTTTCGCCTGAGCTTCTTGATAGCCTTGCATATTGGAGGAGTATAAGCATAAAGCCCTGGTCTGGTATCTTGCGAGCGGTCGGCCCTATAACTTTGTGCGCTGGGGAACGCCTCGAGGACGATGAGGATGTTCAGGTAACGCCATGATTCATGAGAGATTCGTTGAACGGCAGACTCGAGATGTGCTGGTAGCGCGAGTAGGGGGACGAACAGCACGCCATAATCCGGATCTATGATGATATCGGTTCCACCGAGATCATATCGTTCAACGAGGACAACTCGGCAATGATGGCCCTGGAGCTCACGGACCAATGCACGCTTCTGAATGAGGGCCATGGATGCAAGGTAACGATGGACCGATGCGGCGGGAATCCAGTGCTTGGGAAGACGAACCGTGTGCTGATCAAACACGTCATCGGGGGCGGCTCGCGGGAGTATTTGTTCAATAACAGCTAGCGTTTGATGAGGTGTCGGCGTGTCATTTCGGGTCTCGGAATGCTCCAAGGTACGACTCCATACAGCTTGGTTGCGAAGCCCGATGAACGTAGAGAACAAATCCTTGGATGATGTCGGCACAAGATCGTCCAGTTTGCGCCGCTTAGTTGCCCTCGAGTTTGTCTGTTCGCATTCGCTTGTTGAAACAAAATCATCCTCGGGATGCTTGACATCGCGTGCGCTCGGAGTTAGCGGAGGTACATCTTGCACTTTCGAATTCGTGAAATCGTCTGAGGGTCGCAATAGCTGACTTTGCGACGCAAACGAGAGTGGTTCGAAAGACGGAGTCTCTGACTCAGGGAATTCAAAGTAATTACCCCAATCGTATCGATTTTCCAGGGGATCAGGCTGATATTCGGCCTGGTAGTCATCTATGTCCCGAGGAGGCACATTTTCCTTGTTTTCGCTTTGGTTGTCGACATTTTCCTTGTTCGCCTCGGGTTTATCTATAGCATATAGAAAGTCGTCCTGGAGCGGGTGCAAGAGGAGAAGCGGAACTCCAAATTCGCTAGCTGAAGACTGGCCAAGGTTATTGTCTATGATGTCAATTCCCGAGTCATCAAAGCAATAAGCGTGCTCGGTCCGGTTTCGAGAACTGTATTCCACGGGATCAAATGGGTTTCGTGAGCCTTGGTGTTCTTCGCGCTGACGCCCATTTTCGTCCTGGGCCAGGATATCTCCGTGTTCATCGTTATGAAACCACGGTGCAGTACCCTGCTCGGTGTCCACGTCACCTTGTACCTCGATTCCTGCCTCGAGCGTAATTTTGGCACCAGATGCTCTCATCCTCTCTCGCTGTGTGAGCAGGTACTCAACGTGTCCGCTTTCTTCGGCTCGCTTGGGAGCGGGGCTCGTTCCAAATTCTTCGCATCCACGTGGTATCTTCGGAATCGAAGTTGGTTGAATATCTTCAGCCGATATCAGAGGGGTGCCTAAGTCGAGGAGAACGCAAGCTGTTTTCGCATACTTCTCGTCGCGGTACCCTGGTACTTCGTCCTCTGGCTGAATGGGTTTCGCAATTCCCGCGACTTCCTCGTCGGTCGGGATCGTTTTTCCGAAATTGAATGGTCTGGGAAGTTACGCAAGACGTTGAGAGGGAGAGACAAAATAAAAAATCCTGGCGGATAAAATGACGAGAGATAGGTTGAAAAAAGCAAACGAACCTCCAGGAAAGGTCGAGTGCTAGAGGTTTGATACCTTTGACTGGCTTCAAGAACGCCGTAGGACCGAAGCCGTTACTTCCATGGCTTGCAGGGTCAAGACGACCAAGCTCTCCCTTCGGTGCGACGAGACTTTGCATCTCTTTGGGGAAGAGAGTGGGTTCCTTGGGGTGTGCTGTCGGAGGTGGCAGGTTTGGAACTGCATTTCAAGTCAGCGTACACGTCGAGATACAGGGGCCAATAATAGCCAGCGGGAAGTCCGCATAATCCCCGGGGCAGAAGCCTCGTAAAACACACGATTAATGGAAACAATTATTTTCAGCTT
Source organism: Lanmaoa pseudosensibilis (assembly GCA_038092875.1). NCBI lineage: Eukaryota > Fungi > Basidiomycota > Agaricomycetes > Boletales > Boletaceae > Lanmaoa > Lanmaoa pseudosensibilis. The sequence continues at coordinate 103,593 of JBBPRF010000003.1, read as the reverse complement.
ACCATCCATCAGCATGATGTCCTTGTCGTCTAGTTTCTCTTCTCTGATATAAGAGAGGGGATCTTGCGGGGTGGAGACATAAATGCTTGCGAGTGCGTCGTCTAACCGCTGCTCCTCGAAGTCCTCGACACAGTCCGCGGAGCAGACCGAGGTTTGCTCATTGACTTGTTCCTCCGGAGCGGACGGAGGCTGTCCAAGTAACGAATTTGATGTGCTCTGGCCAGGCGAGAGGGGGCGAGGAGAGTGCATGCCAAATTTGACAGCTTCCAGCTGGGATGTGATTGATTCGTGAGCCTGCGTCATTGGAATAGGTGCGGAGATGAAAGACGTGATAAAGAAGCTTGGACTTGACACGCCATGGGGTTAGAGAGATTGTATGAGAAATTTATCCATGCGAAAAAATAATCCCAGAGAAGGAGGGTTCCCGACCAACCTCTTTGCCACTGTCAACAAGTCAGCTGTACCACTGTCGTTTGAGTTTTTACTTTTATCAGCCAATGTATTTTTGTGTCCGAACTTGCGTATGCGGGGGATCTCGACTTCGTCTAGGACGTACTATCAGTTTTTGGCACCCGTGGAGAGGGAGCTGACGAAGGCAACGCACCCATTTTGGCGGCCATGAGCGACGTTGCTGGGGTCCCAGGAGGGGATATATTCCACAGTTCATCCACCTCGCTCCCATCCGAGGAATGTAGAGAGGGCGGAGGTGGTGACGAAAATGACAACGTTGCTAGAGTGTACGATCGGAATCAGCTCTTGTCTTAGATCCATTTAGGCAACTTGAACCCACTCCACCCACTTACGACCTCCATATGGTGATTATTGATGTCACCATCTTCGCCGTCTATCAATTTTGGTGATGCCACCTGGAGCATAGAGGCCAAGTCAGAGACGCGTATTGGGTGGCTGACATCACTCTTTGCGTTACTCCTGACGCCTCTATTAGCGGAGCGCCCCCGTGCGGTTCTGGGAAACAGTGGTGGAGAGTCTAGACTAGGAAGGCACCGTGGAGGTGAATCACAGTTCAGAAATTCAGGCACATTAGGTGTGTCGTCGAAGAAATCGACGAATTTTTCTCTCGTGGGGGGAACCAAAACTGATTGGAGGAATAGTCGCCCTCCTGCAGCAGTGACAGAGTCAAGTTTGAGGCGGAGATCCCTACAAAAGGACATGATCCAGTTATCAATACCATGTGAAGCATCAATGGAAAGAGGTAGACCACACAAGACTTCATCCACAGGAGGTGCGGGCAATTCTTCTATGCTCTGTACTGAGGCGGGCCTGAGATCGAGAAATGCTGAGAGAGCAGACTTTGTGCGAGGGATGGATGCTCGAGAATTTGTACTGCCAAGCTTTGGAGTTTCGCGCCTTGCACGCTTAGAGAGGATGGGAGAGGATACAGGTCTGCATATCAGTGATAGTTGCGCGTCTGACGCGCGTACACGAAAGTTTGGTCAAAACACGCGTATATGCGCGGAAGAAACGTACAACGATCGTCTTCGTGCCAGCATTTCTCGGTCCGGAGATCTTGCGGATGGGGAGGAGGAGGGAAGAAGGTCCTGAGGTATTCCACGTGTTCCGATGGTGTAGCCCATCTCTCTTCCGGGGGGGTGAGGTCAAGGGAATGCAAGGAGCGCATGAGGATTTCGAACGGTTCTGTAGGAAGGAGAAATGATGTGGCATCCGCCATGGGCACATACTCGAGAGTTTGAAGGAGAAGCTAAACGATTTCGGTCGGTCCGCGGTCGGGAAAGCGCGAAGAAATGTAGTGACCCTTACCTCCTCAACGACCTTCTCGGTGAGTGCGACATGGTCCGACGTAAGGTGAGTGCGCGCGTAAGGCAAGAGGACCTCACGTATATGTCTACGCAAACGGAGTTCTCTGGCTGTGTTGATGTTGAATGAATACGGGTCCATAGTTGCATGAGGGCGGATCCTCCGCCAACTGAAAGAGGAGGTTTTTCTGGGCAACAAATTTCCACGCTGTACCTCTTTGACCACGACAGCCAGAGACCTAATAGTAAGTAGTGCTAGTTCTTTGAATTCTGATCAATGCTTCAAGTTATCGTATCTTGATCAAGTACTGGATGCCTCTCCGCAAGATGCTCGTATGTAAATCTCTCTGTAAAACTTGGCACGCCGAGATGCCGAAGAGGTAACTAATACCACCGCACATCGATTCGGTCGAACTGTAAATCTCCATATCTGCAGAGGGCGTCTTAGTCTAGGGTCGTGAGTCTGCGAGCTGCGACCGTATCTCGCAATTCGCCATATATACAAACCACGTCGCAAATCTCTTGGTATGGGCGACGATCGCGACCTGTGACGACACAATGTCGTGAGTACTTCGTTCGGCGCACTGCTACTAGTAGGCAAGTCCCTTGCTGGCACACCGCTTTCATCTCAGCTTCTTTATCCCCCAGATACGGCCCGCCTCATTGATCCGGGGAGAGCTAGCCCGCTGCGAGTGGCCTTTATCCGACATGAGCTAAGAACCGACTTTAGATGCATGCAAATTTCTAACCATCTCGCTAAGAAATCCTGACTCGTCGCAGCACGATCCCAGATGTTTTCACTAAATTTACAGCTTGGTGCTTACAGTTTACAACATTGATCTGGACCCAGGTACGCGCTAGGGTAGTCATCAACACTTGACACCATCTGGCACTCTAGATTTCTCTATATCTTTATGAAATAAACGGCCTCCACTGATTTCCTGAGGGAAGGGACGGACGGCCAAATTGTTATCAGAGACAATTACACTGGCCCAATGTTACGCCGCAAACTGGTAACGTTGATCATTGGTCCACTTCCCCACTTTGGTGAAATAACCAATGTCAAGAATCACGACTCCAAACCCAGCTCATGCACACTGCCTGAATTGTTTCTGTCTTGTGCAGTTGTATTGATGTATTACTGTGGGGCTGACGAATGGTGCAAGAACGGACCGACGAATAAAACCCATGTGACGTTGGGGCTCGAGGTGACTCGGGGTGTGGTCAAGAACGATAGAGATGAGACAAGCCAATATTTCTTCCCGGAACACCAAAGAATGATTACCTGCAAAAAAAGTCTTTAGCATCACAAAGGAGTCGAGACAGGCAAGATAAAGTTTCAGAAGAAAGCATATGTTGTAACCATGTGGGTGTCTAGAAGACTAATCGAATTCATGTTGCTCATCACCAGAGCCATCGGGGCTCAAAAGGTACGCGGAATGAAACTCACCTTTTTTGCCTTTGCTGGATTTTTAGTCGTGCATGTTCAAACAGAGAGCAAAGCATGTCAGATGAGGTGATGAGATAGCAAATCAAGAGGCAACAGACGGACTGAGACAAAATTTTCAAGCATGTAGGATGTGATATTTATTTGGTTCTGTTTTCATTAGGGCTGATACTAGTGGGGGATCTCAGATCGGTGTGGCGCTTCCCGCGGACTAGAACGTTCACACGGTGGTCACTATCCCGCAAGGTGATAAGAGATAAGATTTGAAACAAGTTACAAGGGGGAAGACGGTGAGCGCGAGGCATTCGAAACTAACGAAGATCCTTGAAGCTTCGAAGGCCGGTGCTCCAGCCACCGGCCCCGTACCACGCGGACCAGTCAGAACATGTTCAGAATTATGAGTGGAAGCGAAACACAGTGGGTGGTACAAGAAGAAAGGCCAAGTCCGTGCAATTCTAGTATATGCATATTCTGTGCGGAAAGTCCGATACGCGTGTTATGGGTCTATAAGTCAAGAGAAAACCGGGGGCAAGGCAGGGTAATGTGTGAATACTTGGAATGCAATCTAGGACCATGCTTCGAGGAAGATGCTTGTATGAGGAGACTATGCTGTGAGGTATTGATTCAGGAAAAACACGCTCGTGTATGTAGGTGTTGGCAGCGAAGAACAGGGTATGCAGCGATGACGGGCACAGGGTTGAAATTCCTTGCGCACCAAGGTGAGTGTCTAGCCTACTTTCACGTGTGCGGAGACGTGTATGGCGTATGCGAGGGCCAGCGGAGCAGTGACTGCGAACAGGACGAGGGCCGGTATGAGGCTCGTGGAGAGTGTGTTGAAAGAGTAACGTGTAACTGTAAAAATCTCGGGGTCAGACTAAGCTGAAGACGGAGAGTGTACAACATACCCGTAGTTGTAGGGGGAGGTAAGGGTGGAAAATAAGTGACCTTGGTGGGATGAAGTGTTGAGCGGGCGAGTATGTCGTCGTGAATGGGAAGGTCAAGTTGGAGCTGGAGACCATCGAGAGTGATTGCCGGAATATCACCGGTAGGCGAAGCTGATAAAGGGACAATCAAAATCTCGTTATCAAATTCCCATTTCCTGTGTGACATGGCTGGGATGGCGGTCCAACCAAAGGTGGAAAGTACACGAGAAATGAGGGAGTCAAGATCTGCGTTGCTGGCAATAGGCCTGTCCGCGTAAGGGAAGGAAGGATCCATGGAAGCGTAGGTAGTGAGGGTCTGCTGGACATGGGCGAGGAAGTAGGCTGGAGGGTCTTTATCTCCGATAGGAGGACGTAGGGGAAGATCCTGTTCGAGACAGGCGTTCTGATCACGGTCTGTGTTCCAGGAGGGGGGAGGTGAAGGGAGACCGATAGCGAGGCAACGACAGCCTCGACCTGCTCGTACGACGGGCCAGTCAGCAACGTGTGGACCGAAAACATGAGCATGGTAGGATTTGCAGTCGTTGCAGAGGGCGGAGAGGGTGGAGGAGAGGGAGGCGTGAAGAGAATCGAGGAGTGCGCGAGCGATGTGGACGCGAAGGTGAGTGCGGATGAGGAGATGCAACTCTGAGGGGAGGGCGACGGGAAAGGGGAAGTGAGTGTTGTACGCAATGGAGGGGTGGATGATAGTGAGGATGGCATGAGTGAGGGCGGTGCGAGATGTGCGAAGGGACGGCATGCTTGAGGATGAGGATGGAGGACACTGAGGGGGGATTTGGTGGACATTTAAACTGGATACTGCGATGAGCACGGAGGGAAGTAGAAGACGATCTGTGACGTGGATGTTCTTGATGCACCGAAGAGGAGGGCTGGATATATACTCGAAATCATTTCGAATATAGACAAGGGCGGGAAACACCTCCGAAGCCAATCCTCAACCGACGCCATCGTAACCCTAACCCCAGTCTAGGTTCAACAACATCTCCCACCATGATCCCCCTCCTCCGTCGTGGCCCGTCCTACATCTCCTGCACACGGTCCATCTCCAGCTACCCTGCCTTGCACGTGAACACACCAGACCCTGCCACAGAGTCCGCCGAGTTCGATGCCCGTGTCGCCCGCCTCGCTGAGTACTTCTCTCGTCCCCGCTTCGCCAACATTTCCCGCCCCTACTCTCCCCGCGATGTCGCACTCAAACAGGGCTCTGCACCAGTCCTTCCCCTCCCCGCATCTCTTCTAGCGGACAAGCTCTTCCGCATATTCGAACACGCCAGCGCCAACGGCCTCCCCGTGCACACAATGGGTGCCATCGACCCTGTCCAGATGACCCAGATGGCAAGTCATCAACAGGTCATCTATGTATCTGGCTGGGCTACCTCCTCTCTTCTCACCACCGGCAGCAACGAAGTCGGTCCTGACTTTGGGTATGTACCACTCCTTGCCCCGTTCCTATCTCATCCACACCACCTAGAGACTATCCATACACCACAGTTCCAAATCAGGTACAACGTATATTCCGCGCCCAGCAACTCCACGACAAAAAGCATTACGATGAGCGCATGTCCGCTTCCCCAGACGCACGTGCCAACTTGCCATACGTCGACTACCTCCGTCCCATCATCGCAGACGCTGACACTGGGTACCTTGCTTCTCCTAACTCTTCGATGTAATACTCACAACTTGTCAGTCACGGTGGCCCCTCTGCTGTCATGAAACTGGCCAAATTGTTCGCCGAGTCTGGCGCATCCGCTATTCATATCGAGGACCAACTCCACGGCGGAAAAAAGTGTGGTCACCTTGCTGGAAAGGTTCTCGTGCCTCCGTCCACACATATCTCCCGACTCGTAGCTACTCGATTCGCCCTCGATATGTTGGAGTGTCCTATGTTGGTAATTGCGAGAACCGATGCCGAAAGTGGTAAACTTCTCAGTTCAAGCGTAGATGCCGGAGATCACCCGTACGTTATGATTTTCCGCCATGCTTTCCGTCCTAGAGTGATCGGTCATCTGGGTGTAAACAGATTTATTCTAGGCACAACTACGCCCGGACAACCTCTTGCCGAGGCGCTCGCAGGTGCTGTGGACGCTGCTGATGCTGCACGTATCGAGAAAGAGTGGGATGCCACCCATCCATTGATGACCTTTGACGAGGGTAAATCCATCTTCTGTCACATCTCACTCAACTAACATCTGTCCCACCAGCCGTCAAGCGTGCTCTTCAGACCACCCCTTCCATATCCTCACCTGATTCTGTTTTCGAGCATTACAAATCTTGCGTGGCTGGCAAGTCAAACTCGGAGTCGCGGAGAGTAGCCAAGGAAATTCTTGGGACAGACATCTTCTGGGATTGGAATCGTACGTGTCCCACTTCACATTCTCATCTCAAAGTGCTTACGTATGATTCAATCAGTTCCGCGCACCCCAGAGGGTTACCATCGCCTCCAGTCTGGTCTCGCCCCTGCCATATCTCGCACACTCAAGTACTCGCCCTATGCTGACCTTCTTTGGCTCGAGACTTCGACACCCGATCTGGAACTGGCGCGTTCGTTTGCCAGGGAAATAAGAGAAAAGACTGGTCAGAAGAAGTGGATGGTATATAATCTCAGCCCGAGCTTCAACTGGTTGGGCAGAGGCTTCACAAAGGATGATTTGAGAAACTTTATCTGGGAGCTCGGAAAGGAAGGGTGAGTGCCGTCTTCTTCTCGGTCCAGCTTCATGTCTTTGCCTGTTGAAGTGGTGCTAAAACCGGAATTCTACTATAGGTTTGTCCTCCAGTTGATTTCGCTCGCGGGTGTACATAGCAACGCCGTCACTACTGGTACGTTTCGGCTCATCCTTTATGTGCTCTTGTAACATGCTCTGCAGCCGAGCTAGCGGAACGCTACAAGACCGAGGGAATGCTCGCCTACGTCGACCTTGTCCAGCGTAAAGAGAAGGAAATCGGATGCGATGTATTGACACACCAGAAGTGGTCAGGAGCCAACTACGTCGACTCCATCATTCAGACAGTTTCAGCAGGATCCTCGAGCACATCCGCGATCGGCAAGGACTCGACGGAACACGCATTCTGAAGATTCACGCATGGCATATCCCGGGTCGAAATACGCTAAGGTTAGGATGTATACCATGTACTGTGCTATAATCTGTACTTTGAATCTTCCGTTCGGAAGATCAAGTCACGTCAGATGCTTGACAGAAGCGGAAGATGCACAAATGGATCTTTGGTGCAGATCGGAAACTCTCGTCCCGTTTATGGACTCGTACAGAGAGTATTCGATGAGGCATATGCGTGACTATTCCTTTGCAGCGCGTGACTACATCAAAGAATCTGTATACTCGTTCTGTTCTTCCGGAACATTGTACGGCTACCTTTGCCAAGTGCATCAAAGACACTGGATGGCATCCGAGAAATCGCTGTGGAAGTCAACTTCGCTGAGAGTCTTGTGGGAAAGCCGTTGGGGTAAGTTCTCCGAGGACGACGGTGCATTTGCAGTGACTTCCCGCTAACCGGGATCTTCATCTCTCAGAGTCATTGTTATTGTGTTGGAGTCAGGCAATAACCGCCATCTTCGGGAAACGCACCAAACTTCTCGGCGTCGCAAGGGAGAACGGCACTCCCAAAATCGAACTTGGGGAGGGAGCTGAGCCGATGAATCTGGTAAAATCACGCCTAGATCGTCCCAGATATCAAGATGTACACTCTCGACACACTTCTTGTGAATTGTCGCTATGTAATAACAATGAGAGGGCACCACACTGATCGAAGTTTAGCTTTGCTCAGGCTTGGACATAAAGTACACCATATATGTCGTGATTCAGGCAACGAAGTAATTTCCCGCTCTTCGATTCGCTCTAGATAAATCACCTGTCAAAAACAAACTGTGATCCGGGAATGAAAGTTAGCAAACACGATACTCCAAAGGAAAAGGCGATGAGTCGCGGCCCATCGTTGGGAACTCTGGCAGTAAGTATACACAGATCACATGGATAAAATTAGGAATCAGCTTACTGTTTACAAGAGGATGGTCTCGGAGAAACACGATCTTCACAAAAAACCCCGCCTATCAGGAAGGACAAGGCATACGGGCGGGCGGCAGCATTAATATTGAATTTGTCAACAAGCTCGAGAAATGATTCCGCAAAAAATACGACCGTTGAACGAGTGTAAGAGATTAGGGATACATGAAAGGCGGAATTTGCTGCAATCACCGACGCTTCATGTGTCCATGATGCAACTGGCCAATAGGTGGCCCAATCTGAAGAGCGTACACTTGATGCGACTATGAATCGGAGAGGTATCGCGAGTCAAGAACGGCTTGTACGTGACCACTTACGCCTGTCCCCCTTAGCATTGAAATGGAGCGAAATCGATCTCCAGATCCGAATCAGAGTTCTTCAAAATTCGTGGGAGACTAGGCGTCTCTGCTTCGAGTGACTTTGAATATCTTCACCTCAGGCTCAGCATCTACCTGATCAGGAATTTGCAATAGTAGGTTTCCGGTGATGTCCTGTGCAACCTCTTCTGTCTTGAGCACCTTTCCTGGGTTGTGAGGTCGAGTCATCAATAGTCAACAATTGTATACGAATGATGACACACCGATCTCGTCAAGAAAATATGTCAACGTTTCTTCATTCCGCACAGTGAGTGCAATGAGCGCTAATCGAGTGTGCTCGGATGAGAGGGCAAGAGAAATGGTCTTGACTAGCGGAGGTACGAGTTCGGGATCAAATACCTGTTGAAAGAGGCTAGTCTATCAACTTCTGAACCCCGTGCGCGAGTTACTGTAATGAAATACGTACGATATCTGCCCCCAGTACGATGTCTAACTTGGATTCACTAAAAAACGACTTCAAGCTTTCCTGGTCCGACGATGAATCCAACCAGTCCAATGACTTGTAATGTATATTCAGATGAGACGAAGATTTGTCTACAGCATGTTGAGTATTCAATCGGGAACAATTCGAAAGGACAAAGTAAACACGCGCTGCCGAACTCACTACAGGGTAAGCTAACATTGTTCTGACAGCGCACGAGTACAGTGGAATTCACGTCAGTCAGGTAGACAGATGGCATCTTGCGATCAAAGGGTGGATTTGCAGCATGGATCTGCAAACTTGCGACCAGAATGCCGAGAAATCCGGTCCCGGTCCCCAACTCGAGCACATTGCTAGTGTCCACAAGGTCTACTCATCAATTGTGGTTGAGGAAGCGGTGATGATTAGTCGCTATTGGAACTCACGAGGATGCTGGATGAGGTAATGTGCCAAGACAAGGCTTGCTCGCCAGGTTCTGAGGCCCGTTGTTCCTGCTTCAATAGTGGTGCGCGACTCTAGAAGAGTGATCGTCTCATAGCAGTCCTCCTCTATCGGATAGCCATGTGGCCCAGGAGATTTCCAGTAGTGCGTGATGAACGAGTTGGGTGGCGTCTCTAAGCTGTCTGATATGAACTATTAGTCGTAATCTGCCATCGAACATAATGCGTACCGCGCACCGGTTCTCAGGGACAAATAATGTGCATATATGCACTCATCGATCTCATCATCCTGGGGGTGAAATGAGACGGCCAGCTCACTGGTTGATCAACACAATACCTCGTCACTTCGACCCAGATTTTCGAGTTGAACAAGTCCCCACTTCCAAAAGCTTTGTTGATAGGACTCTGATGGGGGGTACTGCTTTAGATGATGGTTCAGTAATATCTTTCTCAGTAAGAACTCGTGAGCAGTATTGAACGGAATGTTTGAAGGAAAAGAGAGGTTCTTCACAGGGGCGAGAGCCGAGTAACGAAAAAGTATTGAGGAAAGGAAGTGCTCGGATGTAGGGAACAGTCTATCCAAATCTTGCTCCATTACAATACTCGTAGAAGATGATCAACTACCGTTATGCTGCTACTTGAGAGGTCCGGCCCTGAACACCACGTGACATGTCACTGAAACGACTTGAATTTTGCTACGTCGTCCTCGACCTAAATGATTCCTCGTTTGTACCACGCATCGTCTAGGCTACTTGTCTTAACGCGTGTGCACCATGATGCGCGGTTGACCTTCTCCTCGTCAGCAGTATCCTTTCTCCGTAGACTGCCACAACGACCGGCCGGAGAGTATGCCAACTTGGCAGCAATTAGCCGTGGTCCGAGGGAAACCGAGGTCGAGGTCGAAGAGAATAAATCTGATGCAGACGAAAGCGAGGAAGAGGAGGTGTTTGATCGTTGGCTTCTTGCGGGCGAAGCAAAGGTGAACGAGTCTGCAATCCGTTCTTACAAGAACCCTTATGGTCACTTTTGCAAAAACGTCGCTTCTTCCTTCCGTGAACCTTCTCCTCGCAATTGGCTTGGTCGTGATGTGGTGAGAACAATCCTAGATGTATTGGTGGACACTGGCTCATTGTTTTTCAAGCCGTTTCCTTTGAACCCATCTTTTAAACCTCCAATTCCTCTCTCAGACGAGCTTCGGACTCGGTTATACCGAGCTTACATGACCGACCCCAAGCTAAATTCTGTTCGTGCTCTGGCAGCCAGACATAATATTAGCATCAAACGAGTCGATGCGTTACTAAGATTAAAAGGCATGGAAGAAGCGTGGAAAAAGGTACCTTTTGTCTCACCTAAGCTTGCGTTTCGCCGAGATTGATTTACGGTGTTTGATGGTTCATTAGGAGGTGAGCATCTTTCTCGAAACGTTCTCCGTCTCGCACGGATATGATGATACACATACATCATTCGCGAAACCCAAGAACTTGCGACGTCTTACATCGTCACAAGACGTGATTAAAACCTTTCAACCCCATCTGAACTCGTCCGACTAACTATTCAACTTGTGAATACCCATGCTGATACAATCTGTTTTCAACAGAACAAACCCCTGCAAACCGGATTCACGAAAGGGATGGAGCGTCTGCTTGGTGTAACCGAAGCAGCAAGGCGTACGGAACAAAGTGCTAGTGCACTCCTTGAAAATGACCACACCGGAGAGAGTGATCGACTAGATTCACATAATCGATATGACGTTGAGGAGGCGGATTTGCAAGATGAGGCTGAAGGTAACAACAGGGCAAGACAGCGTTACCAGAGACTCTTTTGGGAGAGTGTTGCTGAAGGCGAGGTTCGTGGTCTCGAGCACGCTTTACCCCGTGGTTGTTGATGATTGCTCCAGGAGCCAGTCATGCCCAATGTTCTGGCGGCCCAACGCGGTGGTGCCTTGGCGCGTACGAAATTTAAAGGAAAGACAACCCTCGTTGAACGCGCGCTGGGTCGACCTGCCATCATGTTCGTCGATGTCGGCAATGCCTTCGTCGATGAGAAGGAAAAAGAGCGACGGGAACGCGAAGGCGCTCGGAGATCCACGTTGAAAGCACGGAAACGGATGCGGGACCACGGCCTACACGCTTAACTATGGTTTCTCATCAGTTACCTTTACTTTGCACTATGTTATGGTCTAGTCTAGTCTGGCATGAGAGCCAGCAATGACGGTACTTAGATCGAAATATAATACCTACCTCGTTCGCGATCTTGAACAAATAAACATCAATAAAAGAAAGAGTTGATAGAGCGCGATCGTAGCCACATCCCACACTCTCCAAAAATGCAGCGGGGTCTTCCAATGGTACAGGCACTATGGATTGCTCGTGACGATCACTGATTATGTTTTTCTCAGCAACCAACGGTGGTCCTCCTCCGGGAGGGCACCGACACCTCACAGGGCAATCCGCAATTACTCTCTAATATCTCGGCGTGTCTCGCAATTGCCCAGACACTCTCCAGCACCCTCGGACCTCGCGGGATGGACAAGCTGATCGTGAACGAGCGCGGAGAGGCTCAGATCACGAATGATGGTGCAACCATCCTCAAGCTTCTCGACATCGTCCACCCAGCTGCCAGAACCTTGGTTGATATCGCTCGTGCTCAAGACGCGGAGGTTGGCGATGGAACCACCAGTGTTGTGCTCCTTGCTGCCCAACTTCTTAAAGAAGTCCGTGGATACATCGAAGAGGGCGTGAGCCCCCACATTATCATGAAGGGGTTTCGCAAGGCATCGCAATTGGTAGATGTCGTATTTATGGTGCTCTGGTCACGTCTTACATCTTTACAGGCCGCTGAACGCGTGGAATCGATCCAAATCAGCGTTGACAAGAGCGATCCAGAGTAAGCCTGAACCCTCATATCTAATCAATTGTCCAACCTTTTTGCCAGATATTTCCGCTCTCTCCTCCTCAAATGCGCGTCAACTTCAATGTCATCAAAACTCATCCATTCTGAGAAACCCTTCTTTTCAAACATGGTCGTCGATGCCGTCCAGTGTCTGGATCAAGATGACTTGGATGAATCGCTCATCGGTGTCAAGAAGATCCCTGGTGGCGGCATGCAAGATTCACTGTTGATTCAAGGGGTCGCTTTCAAGAAAACTTTCACGTACGCGGGTGCCGAGCAACAACCAAAATCCTTCAAAAATCCCCTCATCCTTAGCTTAAACGTGGAACTTGAGCTCAAGGCCGAGAAAGATAACGCCGAAGTTCGTGTGGAAGCAGTTTCAGATTACCAGGCAATAGTCGACGCCGAATGGGAAATCATTTACCGGAAGCTTGAGGCCATCGAACAGACCGGTGCGAAAGTCGTGCTGAGCAAGTTGCCGATCGGCGATCTAGCGACGCAGTGGTTCGCAGACAGAGACATTTTCTGTGCTGGGCGCGTTCCTGCCGGTGATCTTCGCAGAGTCTGTCAAGCTGTTGGTGGATCCATTCAATCGACCTGTTCAGACATAACCCGGGATCATCTTGGTACCTGCGGTTCGTTCGAGGAGCGGCAGATTGGTGGTGAACGATACAACATCTTTGAAGAGTGCCCCAAGGCGAAGACATGCACTCTAATCCTTCGTGGTGGCGCAGAACAGTTCATCGAAGAGGTAGAACGTAGTTTGCACGATGCCATCATGGTAGTCAAACGCGCCATTCGGAATGGTGAAGTGGTTGCTGGGGGAGGTGCCGTGGAGGTGACTTTTCATACATTATTTCTAACATGATTGAGGTTAAATGACATACAGATGGATGTCTCTGCGCATATCCGAAAACATGCACTCTCGATTCCAGGCAAGCAGCAACTGATCATGACCGCCTTCGCAAAAGCGCTGGAGATCATTCCTCGCCAAATCTGTGACAATGCAGGTCTTGATTCCACAGATATTCTAAATAAGCTTCGCATGAGACATGCCGCTGGTGACAAATGGTATGGTGTGGATGTCGACGGAGCCGAGGGTGTGAGGGACAACATGGAAGCATTTGTGTGGGAACCCTCGCTCGTGAAGCTGAACGCTATCAGCAGTGCTACTGAAGCAGCCTGCTTGATTCTTAGCGTTGACGAGACAGTGCGAAATCCTCAGAGCGAAGCAGTACGTTGTCTTTTTGATGCTTGGTAGTTGAACTAACGGGATCCCTGACGTAGCAAAATCCTGGACCACGTGCACCACCCGGCGCAGCTCAACGGGCCCTTAGGGGTAGGGGCAGAGGTATACCTAGACGGTAACGAGACATAACTCGCGAAGATGAATCTGAATGTCCTGGATGATAGGAACGTAGCGTATCATCTGTTCAATACACGAGCGCTAACGCCATCGATTCTTCAACTGCCAGAGTCCATCGTGTCATTGTCGCTGAAGGATCCCTCCAAGTATTGTCTATACTAATCCCAAGAAACAACCAACGCCATGTGACGTTCTTCTCGTAACCAAAGGACGGATATGCGCAGTCTGCTTCCCCGGTCTCATGGCACTTCCGGGACAGAGATGGAAAAATATACCTGAAGGTCTGCTCGACCGGTTGAAAGACGGGGGAGGTTGGATGATCCCGCAATGACTAACTCAATGGAAGCTTTCCCATTTTCCCCACAGAACAGATCTTTTGCTTGCCTCCACAAACGGAAATGCCGGTAATCGGTTGCTCTGGCAAATCCTCAACCGGGATGATAGCAGTCTTGATCCAATCGCAACCCAGTCGTCTGTATTCGACGATGCCGTTACATTGGAGGCTATCGCCCTCATCCACGTACGATAAAGCTCATAGGTTTGATCCTAATGCTCGTTGGACGTGGAAAGAAGAGATGGTTAGCATGATATAGCTTCTGGCCAGCGCAGATGACTGAAAAATCCGATAGAAAATCGTCCGTAAGATCGACATTCCAATCATGGTCTAGGCCTCAATTAATGTTTTTCCCGCTTGACTCTGACAGAACGGACATATCGCGGGCGAACCTTGACAACTTCCTCCGAGCCCAGTAATTATGACCTCGTGGATACCCTGTATTGACTCCATTTCTGATCACAGAGTTACCCCCGCGGCTCATTTCGAAGTGAATTGAGCCCGGATGTATGGATATCGACTCAGGTGTGCTACGGCTTGGCTGATCACACTCCGCGGTCATCAAGACGGAGCATAGATGACCTTTCTTCGTTCTCCTAGTTCTAGCTCAGTGGCCGCACTTCCTTTCTGGAAACGAGGCATGTCAATCACACCAATATGACTCGTAAATTGATCACTTGTTGCAGGTTCCTTATCGGGTTCTTGCCGGACGGTTTCATCCCTGCCAGTGATATCACTTCAGGCACTACTTCAAGTCGAAGTATCAGCGCGGTGTTCGCCCTGATGAGAACACCCATCGAATGAGGTATCCTTGAAATCGGGAAACCCAAGACCGCCGTCGTCAAGGAAGCATTTCAAAGAACGAATAAGTCGGGGAAAGTAGATCCCGAGAACCAAGAGATCTTAAGCCCATCTTCGGTGATAATTAAGTAACTACAGTAGCATTCGACGTATAGCAGATACAAGTACAATATGCTCATCTATCAATGAAATCAACTGCGATTCTTGATGGTTCCGCAAAAGCTACAAGACCAGAATTCATGGGGTATGTTCCTTTCTTCACATGTCGCACATGCCCACCCGACTGGAGTGTCAGTTGGTCGCACTGCCAGGCATGCGTCGCACTGTAAAGCCAACTCTGCATTAATCAAGGTGCAAACGTGACAAGTCCACTGTCCGTCAGCAGATGGAGTCAGTGTGTTCCTTGCTCGAGTTGACCTTGAGGTGCTATGGGTAGCAAAGGTATTGTCGTTGTCGTTCGTCAAGTCAATCATCCCCATATTCACCACACTGGTTTGGGCAGCCTTGGCAGCTTCGCGCAAAGCAAGTGACCCTGACCCGCAAACCACTTCATCTCGCTTCCTGCGTTCAGCAGCCTTTGAGAAGTAGTTATAAGAGGGACATCGCCGAGCCTTGGAAAAGATAACTTACACGAGCAGCGAGTTCACGGGGACTTAGCTTTTCAAGTGCGCTGGACTTCCCGCCGAGTCTGCCGCCACCTTTAGTCATTGTCTCTGTTTTTCGTCGCCTTTCTGCGGCTTCGAGGGCCCGAACCCTGGCGAGATGCGGGGGGAGATCGTGCGAGACACCAGTACCCAACCTGTGACCGGGAGAGAAGAAGCCCTCGCCGGCATAGCCAGAGCGCTGAAGTGCATCATACTCGTCCTCGAGTTCAGCGAGGAACTTGTAGAATTTCTCGTCGTGGGGTCCATGCACGTTGTGTGTGAGCTGACGAGAGAAGCTTATAGTCAACGCACGATGCACTAAACTGCACGGAAAAGCTCACCTCGTGTAACATCGTCCGCACCACTGCATCCTCTTCAAGAAAGGTATCGGGAGCCCAGGCCGGACGCAGCCTCAAAAGGATCATCTCGCCACCATTTATGTCTAAGATGAGGCCAGCTCAACACGACGAAAGCGGTTTAGAACTTGCTACTCACTCAACCCTATGATACTCGTCCTTGAGTATAACCTGCAAGCTTATCTCGCATATCAGGAAAGCTGGGACTCACCAAGTAAATTTGGACTATCAGGAAAGAATTCGGCGAGTGTAGGAAGGATCCAACCGTGCTTTCGCATGATCGGCTTCACCAGTGAGGTCACGCGCTGCAACATGGGCAAGGCGCGATCGGCCTTGGACATATGTTTGAGATGGGTAAAAGACTTGACGAACGTCTCGGTCATGTCGAAAGAAAGCTCAGATCCTCAAGTTCAGACAGTGGGGTATTGAGGAGACTCTGCCCTGGGTGCAGCAGATGCAGCGCCAGTTTCTTGTATGGTTGCGATCACTGTACTGCTGACGCGTCGAACATTGGATGACGCGTGTTCTGACCAAGCCCCTGATTTGACTTAGTCAGCGTCCCCACTCACACACTTGCACAAGTCTGGCCAGAATCGGAATCAGGCGTGAGACTCATTTTTTCTCGATTCGGAGAAGGCCATTTAGTTAGTGAGCATATGTTATTCACAAGCTCTTTCGTTATAGTACATTTTAGCAACGAAAGGCCCCGGGGGTAGGAATCACCGCCCAGGGTCCGGATCTCCTGAGCATCAAAATCACCTTGCTCCAGGTCGAGAACCAACGTTACTCGCCTCATGGGCCTAGAGTTGTACGTATCATGAGTCATACTTATGTTGGAGTCCCTGTGCTCTCTAGACCCGCAAAGCAAGCTTGCCATAAAGAGTCAACCCAGGTTTCGTCTCCACCATTCCTGAACTCGATATGTTGCAGTGGATAAGTTAGCCTATCGCAGGATCGCCGCAAAACGCGCCCATCCTCAGTAACGGATCTCATCTCTGGTCCACCAAGATCAGGTGTTCGTCCGCCTTTATGCAAGCAACGTCAGCCCAGACAACACTAGCCCCTTTAGGTCAATTAATTTCGCGGGTTCCATCCAGAAACAACGAGGTCCCACTCTGCGTGCGGCAACTCCCCTCCAGCCCCCTGTTAAAGGTTGCTGGTATGGAACGTAACGCACTCGCTCGATGCACCCGTTCCCGGATTCCTCCACCTCTGACTTCTGACCTCTGAGTCTGGTGGATACATTCACGATGAGCGTTATCCCTCCAGGCACCGCACCTTCCTCTGATATCAATCTATTTACCTCTGTGCAAGGTAGGTTTCATTCTCATCTTCGTGTCTTTTTGAGACAAACGCCACTGTCATCAGTTGCTGTCACATGCGCTGCTCTGTACGACCACGGTAAGTCACCCTGATACATTGAATTGAGGCGTTTTCCGACCATTGATTCGTGCACAGCTCTTGCTCTTGGCCGCGAGGTGAGTAATGTGACCAAGGTTACTTTGAAACGTTGCTGATAGCCAGTGGATTAGGTGGAACTCATATGGGTAAGCTGACCGGTGGCGTCCCGCACCCATGTTAAGTATCTGTTGTCGCAGATGAAACCTCCGTCTCTTGTAACGGTGTTGTACGTGATAGTAAGCAAAATAAACTATCCTTGAAGAGTTTAAACCTAATATTCCCCTTAGGAACGATACCTGGGTGATGTTGTTCTCATGTATGTCGCTGCGTTCGAATGTTGTCTTCGTGTCTGAGGCCTACGCTGTATGTTGTCCAGGGCTGGCCTGTTGTGTGGGTTCTGTCGCGTTATCGTCATTATGATCATTTAATTTGACTGTTGGGTCAGTATGCTTTTCAGTATCTACGTCACAAGAGGTAAGCATCGGATCTTTCATCCAAATCCATGTTTTGTTGAGTACTTTTAAGGGGTATGTAAACGCGTTTGAAATCATAACATTGACCTGGACAACATTCTCTTCGATTAGGTGTACGTATCACTGATTGGTTTAGCCTTTCGTTTAGATTGACTGTTGGGGTAGGTATACGGCTTTTCCAGTTTCGTGCATGGGGAGCACTTGTATACTCGTGGTCCACACAAGGTCCTTGATTTCCCGCCAACAGGCCGTATGTGTAGCTGACGTTTTTCCCGCAGCGACTATGCAGCTCCGCATATATGCAATGTACAGGCGGTCCAGACGGATCTTGGCCCTGTTGCTCACATTCTTCTTCTGTGAAATCGCCGCGATCGCATTTATAATCTGGCGGGAAATCGGGCCCAAAAGTGCTCTCCAAGGTCCGTCAACCCACCTCTTCGCAATTCGCCTCCAGGCTCACGTGCAGGATATCTAGCGGTCAACAACGTTGCTCCCGGAAAGCATTTTTGCACATTCTCTGGCATCAATCCAGGCTTCGTGTACATTTTCATCCCCTTCCTTTGTTTCGAATCCTTTCTCTTTTTCTTGGCTGCACGGGTGTTCGTTGATGGCATGAGGCGCAACAGGGACGCCAGTGATGAAAAGGGCCTCCGAGTAAAATCGTTTTTGGACATCCTGGTCCGCGACAGTCTCTGCTACTTCTTCGTGTGAGTACGCGACGCGCATCGCATAGATCGTGACAGCGACCGACTCACGTCGATCGTTGATGTAGAAATCTTGTCGCCTCTGCCGTCGTTACGGGCCTCTGGCAGAGCGTCACCGTACGTCATCTCCCCAGACTCAGTCCGTCACCAGACTGACTCGGTCTCGTGTGCATGCGCTTGTCGTGTTCGCTCTGCCCCTTTTTTTGTTCGTCTTCTCAGGAGCTCTACGCGAATATATGCGTCCCGTTCGTCATGCTTCTCGAGGTGATCGTCGGTACGAGACTCATCCTCGACTTTCGTGAGCGGTATGCCCGCTCCGACGGGGACCCTGTGGTCTCGGCCGCCAGAAGCTCTCTGCACTTCAGAGAAGATGACATACGAATGGACTCGGTTCATATATCCGTACGATGCCAGGTCGAAACGACCGTCGTCACAGATGCTGGAACTTGATGTGGATGAAAATCATTGTGTGTATTAGACTGTTCGCAAGGAATGTAAAAATACAACTGAGAATGCGTGTGCTCGAACTAGGCTACTGTACGCAACCAATGCCATGCAGATGCAGAGAACGAGGATATGAACGGATCTAGAAAGCAGTGAGACATTACGAAGGAAAGTGAGTGCCATAAGCAAAATTAATGCAACAGTGGTACACTGAAAACACCTTGAACGCATGGTGATGATGATGACGAGCACATTGACAACAAGCGATACAACACGGAAAGTAAGGAGCGTGGGGTCCTGTCGGATGGGACGGACATTTAGTAATGAGAAGAACGTGCGGAAATGGGTAACAAGAGCAGACAATCATACAAAGACAGGTGGTCGTGGCGGTCATGAAACGTGGATTTCTTCGTCGACTTTCGTGGCACTGTACACCCTGATGGAACGTACAAAGTCGAGTTTCTCACGCGGGTACAGAGGGTCAGGTGGAGCGCTCATGCTTCCAGAGCCTGTGCGAGGACGTGCTTGAAGGGCGGCCTCGAGTGAGCTGCGGGGGGTATTTGATCGAGGTGTCGTCGCGGTGGGGACGGAGGTTTCAAGGCGGGAATCAGGGCACTCTGATGGCCAATTAAACCGTTTTCGACGGAAACTGACAAGATATTAAGACCTTTAATCATACAGTCTGGTGTCGTGTCCACGTACCTCTCATAATCCCAAATAAGGTCGTCTACCATTTGCTGGTCAAAGGGCAGCTGCTGTTCTCGAGCGATATCTTGTAAGAACTCAGTAAGCGCTGCCTTACATCCGATGAGTGAATGTAAATGTTTGCATGCGTGCATTTCGAGTTCGAAAGGGGTTATAGGAATGAACGTGGCAGGCCAAAGAATAAGACCAGGAGATTGGGCGAGATGAATGTGGGACGGTCGAGGTGAGGTGTGCTTGATTCCGAGGCGACCAGCAGCTTTAGCACTGATCACGTCAGGAACCATGGAAAGATTAGGCAGGCTTTCTTCACTAGAGCGGTCGCCTTTTGTACGCTGTTTCTTTTCCGAGTGGCGATCCCACTCAACGGCTGCAACCCATTTAGCGAAGTCCTTGCCGGCTTTCTTAAGACCAGCGCTACCCTCCGAGCTTCCGATAGAAGAATCATCTGAGTCTTGGCTTGGAGGCGGTGCTAGGTACAGATTGAACTCATGAAGTCTGCATTGGTTGTACCGCCCGAAAACCCTGTCGATGACCTCGTGAGAGAACTTGCTTGGTCGGGGATGTACGGAGAACTTGCGCGACAGCATGTCTTCAAAGAGCTTCTCTAGGGCCTTGGAGTTGTCTACATTTTGATTCCACTCGGCGACCGGATCGTAGACAGGTTGAGGAAAATCGTCCGAGTCCACGAGAGAAGAAAGACGGCTCTTGGTGCTCACGAAATCGTCGTCGTCGTCGTCATCATCATCATCGCCATCGCCATCTCGCCGTTCAGCAACTGTGTCCTCTTCAGTCCCATCATCATCGTAGTCGTCGAATGATGAGGATACCGGCTGCACGGCCCCGATGTCATGGGAATCCGCCGATGGTTGTGGTGGGCGCTTGGTGTACGGGAAGTAGAGATGATCGTCGATCAGTTCGAGGCGTCCGCCCTGTGCCAGAACTCTCCTGACTTCAGACAGGACATGCTCCCATCGATCATAGGGAATGCAGAGAGACAGGTTAGCCATTCTCACGAGATCAAACATGTTCTTAGGAAACGGCAATTTATATTTGACGCTGAGGTGAATTCATGAGCAATAGACGAGATATTTAGCAAGTGGGAGCACTCACAAATTGCCTTGTTTCCATTGTACGTTGCTGGGTGATTCAGCACCGCCTCGCAAGCGAGCAGGATCAAGAAGGTCAAAACCGATGACCTGAGAAGATGGCCAGAATTCTGCTGCGTCCACTGCCCACCTGCCGGGCCCACACCCAAGGTCTAGAATAGTCTTTGGCGCAGCATGTGTGAAATCATGAAACGACGGTGAGTGATTGTGATTGAGACGTCGCAACAGAATTTCTGAGAACTTGTCACTAAACAAGGGTCAGAGGGAGAAAATAACCAATTATAGGAAGGAACCATACTTGTCTAAGAGAGTTCTGTCATATGCAAGCATATAGGGTGCATCGCCACGCGGATATGGATGATGCTTCATTCCTCGTCGTACGACAAAACGATCCAGCCGTTCAAAGGCATCTACGGAAGGATCGCACGGGCTCGATGGTGAAGCAGGAAGCGAGAAAGGGACTGGTCGTATGTGCAAGATCTGGTCGTCTACTGGAGTGCGATGTGAGAGGCCAATTGGGAAGGGGTCAATGTCCGATGGTGACGGAGAGGTCACGGACTTCTTCGTCTTCCTCAGTAAACTCCTAATAACACCCTCACGTTTCGGAGACTCCTGTGTGGCGTCGGGAGCGCAATTGATGGGAACGAGAGGA
The DNA here is from genome assembly GCA_038092875.1 of Lanmaoa pseudosensibilis. Lineage (NCBI taxonomy): Eukaryota > Fungi > Basidiomycota > Agaricomycetes > Boletales > Boletaceae > Lanmaoa > Lanmaoa pseudosensibilis. The sequence goes on along the minus strand of JBBPRF010000003.1, from coordinate 82,298 downwards.
TGACGCAAGTCTGCCCCGGAGGGCTTTCGGTTGAAGGACTTGGATATGGGGGATTCCTTGCCCATCATACTAAAGTAGCCCGAGTCAAGACTGACCAGAGAATGAGGGCGACGACGGAGATCGTCGTCGTACTGTGAATCCGAGGGATCGAGCAAGAGAAAGAAAGAGGAGCGTGGGGTGGAACGGGAGCTGTCGGAGGGGGACTCGTCGTCGTCGTCGGTCGACTGAAGAAGGGGGAACGGTACAGCAAGGTGGTGATGCATGTTGGGGTATAAGTCCGCGACGAGGCGTCAAAGCGATTGTGAAATGTGGCCAAAGTCCTTTGTGCGTTGCAGACAAAGGGGAGGGGGGATGGACACGAGGTGGGGACAGGTGTGGTGGGTGGAGCGGACGTCGTTGCTTTGTTAGCTGGGGGGTGACGGCGGGAGTAGCAGGGACGGAGAGGCACTGCCATCCTAATAGCCATCGGACAGGTCATTAATGCTGATAATTTTATCGCCGGCCATACTGGGATGTGTCATTCATCATCGCTCTTCCTCTGATCCCAACAATTCGCTTTCAGGCGACCTTCCACGTAAATTCCGACCCCACAGACGCTCGAGCCTATCATGTGTACTCAGAACCAGCAGCATCCCAAAGACGAAACACAACACACACCTTGTCTGTTGTCCACAAACTTGCACGGAACAAAGCAATCACCATAAAAGGAAGTTTCTCCGTCCGAACAGAAACAAGGACACAAACTCGTTAGATCTTCGGAAGATCGGATATACACCAACATCGAAATCAGCCCTTTCAAGTTAGCGCCTTTCATTCCCATTGTCGGCGCAAGCCCCCCAAATCCATTATCCAATCAGCAGCTGCGCCCACGTGTCATAACAGTTTGGTCGAGGTGCTGAGGCAGTGCCTCCTTTCATCGAGCCGTAAGACTCGTGTGATCTATGGCATATGCCCCCCGTCAGACTCGTCCCAGAAAGGATGCTGATAAACACGTGAATATTAAATTGGCGACTCAGTCTACCCGGAGTTCGCCAGTCTCAGCGCATGCCAGGTCCGCGATGGGCTGGAGCCTGGGAGTACCGAATTGCTTCACCTGCCAATCCGTACGGACAACCCCTGGTGTTTCCAAAATTGCCAAAACCCCGAACTAACCAATAAAAGTTGCATTCAGTTAACTCTCCAACAGGTTTTCTGAGCTGTTGATGGTGTGTCGGATCACAGTCAATCAAATATGGTACGGGCCAGGGCCGGTCGTAGGGCAGCTCTTTCATCATCTAGTCTACAACCACCGTTAATCACCACTGACCAGTACAGCTGGCCCATCAGCGAAGGCTGGAATGAGAGCGGAGATGTCCTCTTGGGTAAGATCACTGGCATCAGGACACCTGATATCCCCGGGCCCACTCTTCCGTAATGCCTGAAAAGTCAGCGTTGGTCCGCCATCATTCATGCAATAAGATATATGGATGTATGCGGCCGAATGGAGAATGTGAAGCAAGGCACTATTCCCAGGATCGACAAACATCTATCGTGAAACAGGTCACTGTACGCAAGCAACTGCAAGAACTGCGAGCATACATCCCAGGGCGTGCAGTTTTGAGACAGGCCCCGTGCATGTAGCTTCAATGGACGTGCAACCCCTAAGCAGATGAGAAACATAAGACAACTCTGCTCAACCTCAATCCTCATCTTTGCGTGGCGGTGGGCCGCAAGGCTGGAGCATCCGCTAGACCGAGCATGTTAGCCCCACGAACAGACAACCCCACGAACCATACCTCTGTCATCTCAAACTTTACTCTTCCAATAGCTTCCCCATCCGCAATGGCAAGATAGGATGTCAACGGAGGGTGGGCAACGATGGACGAGAGCGTATCTCGATGTTGGTGAGTTACCCAGTCACTGCGGGAGTGTATGTGAGCCATATGTCCTGTGTAGCTAGCGTGTGACCCACTATTTTGTCAAGTCAGCATGTCCTTGGGCACACGTTGTCAGGAAAAGCAATTTAAGAGGGATTTGAATACACACCCGTTCCAGTGTATCTAGCATGCACTTGTGTGAATGTCAGTATCGATGTCAGTCTAGAACTTCTCAAAACGCACAGTGCTCCAGCTGCGTGTTTGCGGTGTATCTTAACTCGGACGACTGTCAAAGTACGTCGGACGGTGGACGGAACGACAAAAACATGAACCTTACCATGATGGAGTGTGTCAACTACGCCGAAGGTGACACCGCCACCAAGTCAGCTCGGTCACGTAAGTAATGCCTATATGCGTCTGCAACGTCGACTGAGAAAATCACACCATCGCCTTTTTGCGACGCATCATGTCGACAGACACCACCGAAATCCGTTCCGAACTCACGAAGCTCGACAAATCACTCGACGAGCTAGAATCCCAACTCGAACCGCTGTTTGCCCAATCGCTCCCTGAAACGCTACTCGCCCTCGACACCATCCAACAGGCGAAACTGCAAGTCATCATACCCTATGTCGTGTACGACCTCGTCTTTGGTGAGTAAACGCGTGGCGTGATCAATCGTACTTGCCTCAGCGCGTTGATGTCTTTCTGCTTGCTCGCAGTGTATCTGAAAAGTTGCGGTATAGATCCTATGACGCACCGTGTTGTTGCTGAGCTCGTGCGTGACCTTTTTGACGCATGGCTCACTCAGATTAGCAAACACCCCTCCAGGAACGCGTCCGTCAGTACTTTGATAAGATCAAGCATGCGGAAGACTCTGATAAAAAAAGCATGGCCCCAATTCTTCCTATATCTAACATCACACTGACGACGCGCGACAGGAAAGATAGGGATAGACAAGGCAGCCGCGGGCCGATTCATCAAACATGCCATCGCTCAGGCCAAGAATGCGCAGCTGCTCGACGAACCGTCGGACGCTGTGACTATGGCGAGTTCTAGTTCCAATCACGAGCGTGTCCCAGTCAAGATCACTAGCAAAATGATGGCGCGCACAGCGTATGAAAAGGAGCTCAAGGAATTGGGGAGTGAGGAAGAAGAGGATCTCGAAGTGTTTGATGAAGAGGCGGCTGTCGAAGACGAAGAGGCGATGGATACAGCAGATGGTTCGCCTGAAGAAACGAAGTTCATGGGACTGGATAAAGGTAAGGGACGGGCGTCAGAGGAGGAACAGTCCAAGGGCGAGAAAGTGCCTTCATCCAGGCGTAAAAGACCTCGTGTGGACCCCTTTTCTGGTGAGGCTCCATACATCTGGTCAAAGTATCAATTGAGTTCTGACGATGTTCCGCAGGGTACGGAAATCTGTCAGTCTCTGAGTCGACATCTCAGACAACAGACCAGAGCAAGAAGGGAGAACTTTCCACGCCAGCGCAATCATTATCAGCTGACAGCTCTTCCCGAGCGGCGTCTGTCTCGACAGCGAAGGATCAAGAGGCGAAAAAGGCTTCAAAAAAGGCAAAGCGTAAAGCAAGAAAGCCATGAAACTCGTAACTTTCGTGGGACGCTTTGTTCTTCCCCGCGACACGTTTACATATTGATCTCCACGAGATATACAGACGTAGATCATCCTAACCTACTGGTTTGCAGCGCGTAAGTTTTGAACAGTAAGTAGACACCAAGAGGAAGAGGAAGAATACTAAAACCATACAGTTCAACATAAAGATACACAATATGATCGTCATTACATTATTACACACCCTTCTCGATCACTGTCTTCCCCAGGCGTATTATTCCCAGAAGATGTCCTACTGCTTGGCACCCACCACCTCATCCTCGCGGACAGCTTCCCACCGTCTTCGGGCTCGCTCGCCTCTTCTGACGCACTCTGCGCTTTCCTATTCGCCTTCTTCTTGCGTTCCCTGACATGTCGTACCGCGTCGACGGTCTGCCAGCTGTAAAATGACTTGATAACTACTCTCTTCTCGTCACACTCGTCTTGTCCGACTTTGAGATCCTCGCCATCCCTCCCATCCAAATACCCCAGTTTCCTCGCCTCCCACGAGCGCCACCCCTTGCGGGGGCGTGTGTTCACCACCACGTCTTTGATAGAACGTTCCCCAACCGAGCGACAATCCACGACGACCAGTCCTGCGTCGTCGATGCTTCGTTCGCAGACCTGTCGAACAAAGTCTTTGAGCACCATCCCGGATATAGACGTGCCGTCAGCCTCCAGAACCCGCAGTCTCGGACAGCCACGAATGAGCGCCCTGAATGCTTCGTTGGACAAATTGGTCGCACATGACACTGTCAGATGTTCCAGGGCATGACCGGGCTCGGGTGGTTCTGTCGTCTTGGATGAAGTCGAACCCACTGTCTCCACGGCAAGTTCCGGAGTGAGCACCTCGAGGACTGCATCCGTAATGTCGGAAGCGTCTTCCAGGTCGAGTTTCCGGATGAACGGCGTGGTACCAAGAAGGTGTACAAGGCCGTCATCCTTGAGCGTTTGCCCGATTCCCGCGAGTTCGAGAAACTCCAGACGAGGAACCGAATACGCGAGGTTCGAGCAAGCGGTGTCTGTGAGCATGATACAGTTGGAGAGCGATATATGTCTGAGGGCCGTCACGCGTCGCCTGTATCGACGCAAATCTCTTGGGTCCCTTCGTGCTTCCCGTGATGTCAACGAAATGATCTCTCCAAAATCTTTCCCGTCCTCCGCGCAAGACACGAATGCCTCCAAAGCGGAGTTGTGCAGGCTACGACAGTAGCTCAGATCGAGGACTTCAAGATGAGGCGCAGCTTTCCCCAACGTCGCCAGCGTGTCGTCGTCGATCATGGGGAGACCACATAACCTGAGTTCCTTCAGCGCGAGGCGAGCGCCTCGTGCCATCACCGCTGCTCCGAACGCGCAAACGCCATCTCCATCAATGTTCGCACACCGGCTCATATTCAGTGACGTAAGGTGCGAGCAAAGCGCAAGCACGTCAAAAGTGGCGTTCGTGACGGCTTGTAGCCCCTTCACATTCAAGCTATGCAGAAATGGCGACCGGATGAGAAGACTATGAAGCGACTGCGTCGTCAGTGCAGTACAGCTTTGCAAAGTGATCGCGGTTAGCTGCGTGTAGGTGAAGTTCACGATAGGTGCGGAGCGCACGCAAAGGCCACCAGCCATATCGATCAACGCAGCCGGTGAAAGGTACGTGTGTCCAGACAAGTTGAGATTCTTTATGAATGGACCTGAGAGTTCGACGAGAGAAGCAAGGAAGCTGGAAGACGTGGAAGGGAACGTGCGCAGATCAACGTTCTGCCAGAGCTGGCCGTCAAAGACCAATGTGCGCCATAGCTTTGACACCTGACCTCATGATTGATTCACTGGATCGATAGGACAGGAATCAACTATACCCACCCTGCTCAGCTTGACAAGTTCTCGCATTGCACGATTTCGTCCAACCCAGCGATTTTTCGACGAACACGCTGCTAGGACCGACCACTTCCCGCTACTCTTCAGTTGTTCGTGATCCGCTTCATGGAGCGAGATCAAGGCAGAGAGCACGCGAAGCCGAAGTTCCCTTGGTAGCATCTCGTCGAACAAATCTCTGGCATGAAGCGGCAGAGACATGATGTTATCTTGGAAGTCCGATTGGGGAACGACATCGAATGCGGATTTGGGGAACGGGTATGAGTAGGAACGACCTTTTGCCCTTGAACCCACGACTCCGTCCGAACGACGATTGTCAGGATACCATACGGCGGCTACATCTGGCGCGGCTACGTCCATCTCCATTCCGACCCGGGGCGAGGACGCTCGCGTGATGTCCTTGGCCTGCCACGGGAATAGGCAGTTTCCTGTTTGAATCGGCACCAAGTCATCCCCCAGAGGGTCAGCAAGGTCGTTCGCTGGTCCTGTCCCTGAGTGTCCTACGGCATCCGTCTTGTTTCTAGAAAGCAGCCTGCGCGCGAGGTTGACCGGGGCTTTGGAAGACGCTGCAAGTTTGATTCTGATTTTGGACATGGATGGCGTAGTGGAATGGATGGAAAGGTTAGACAGGGACCTCGTTCTGGAAGGAACTTTGGTGAGAGTAGGAGGCTCGTCTGCCTGCACGACGGTACTCTCTATCGAACTAGAGGGGGAATGACTTGAGGAGGCTGTGCGGAGAGACGCACAAGTCGATCGGTATGAGGACGGGCCAGGTGTGGATGACCAGTCGTCGATATTGTAGCCCAAACCAGAAGGCGCGAGCGACAGAGGAGGCAACGTGGGAGGGAGCTCCTTTGCTTTGCCTTTGTCGGTCAATGAGGCAGGGGCGCCATCTGGGCAGGCGGCATCAAATGGAACAGAAGGGCCGGGTAGATTAGATAGCGCATACTCGTCCTGGGGTGGAGAGTCGCACATGGGGTGAAGAGGTGGCAGGGATTCGATCAAGAATGAATGAAATGGAGAGAGGAGCGAGACTGGCTTGAAGCCGGGTGGATTGGAAGTACGGATCGGTATGGGGTCGATACCACCCGAGTCGGAGAGGCGTGGAGCTGGATCCGGATCCGGATGTTCCGAGAGGGTGTGATGGGGCATGGACGGATGGGCTGAGGGTGTGTAGACAGGCGAGGGCGAGGTAGACGGGGATGGGGACTCCGGGGATGGAATGGAGGACTTTAATGGGAGTTGATGATGATCGTCATAAGGCGAGTTATCGACACTAGCACCTTGGGGATGCTTCATGGGGCAAAGTGAACAGAAAGAGAAACGAGATAAGACGCACGCTGGCTGAGAAGATAAACGAAAAGATATCGATAGACAGTGGGTCGCTTGAACAAGCTGGAAAGAGACGACTCGGTCGACTTGAAGCACTCAGGGGTCAGACCACTTGCACCTTATTAAAACATCGTCATGCCAACTCCCCGTCCTCAAATTTTCTCTGTCCTGACATGACAGCAAATGACAATAAACGGCGTTGATCACTGGACAACAATCCGACTAGCACGTGAATAGGTTGAAAATTAGCCGACAGAAACAAGCTAGCCCCGCCTGACCATGCATCACGAACACAAAACAGACAGCAAAAGCTCAATACAGCAAAATCAAAACCTTTACTAATAAGAATATCAGACCAACAGATAGCATGCGCAGGTTGCCAAACATGGTACAAGGTGAAGAGGTGCAAGTTCGACAACGGTGGTGATGAAGGGAATGGATCCAGGCAGATGGGGCGATCAAGCGGCAACCGCTCTGGGATTCTCCTTTGCCTTCTTCCAGTTGGAAGTGGCAAGCTTGAACCTACATAATGATCCATCAGAGTCAGACACATTTCTGGATCAAACTTGCTCACCTCTCTTGATGAGGCATGTCAGGGTCAGATTCCTTCAGTCGTGCCATTTCAGATTGCATGAATTTGTTAAAGGCACTGAGCTTCTTTCGTCCTCCACCCCCGGTCGACGACTCTGTGGACGGGTTGCGTTACGACCAACAGAATGGTGACGAGTGAAAAAGAGACGAACTCGTTTTCTTTGGCGGCTTCTCCGCTGCTGGCTTTCCTTCTGTTGCACGTGGAGGCATCACTGCGTTCGAGTATGAGGGTGACTACCCGAATTTCGTAGACTCGGGAAAAGTTGAACCCTAAAGCGCACAGACCAGTAACAGGGGCGGCGCCGGGACACGACGGACACAGAAGGAAACAGCGTCAGAAAATTGAGAAGCGAACGGAAGGACCAGTGACTGAATCTACGTACCTTTCTGTCTTGAAAAGCTGAAAGAGGATGGGGAACCGAAGCAAGTGTGGCTGTCTGTGGAAGGGTGGAAAGGTTCATGTTGGCTTGGGTTGACCAAACCTTATACCCGCACTTGAGTTCAAGTTTGGCGGGCTCTCTCGAGGACCTGCTCAGCAGGACCCCAGACACATCTTGTAAAACCACGTAAAGCCTGCCACCTCAACCTCAACGCATTGCAACCAGACTTTGCGTCCGTTTTAGAGGCAGTTCAATGAGAACGAGGCAACGTGGACAGCTCACGACTGCGGGCTGTTTGTTCCCCTGGGATTGGTGGTCATGAGTAATCGCATACGTCTTCATATGGTCAGCTTAGAGTCAGCCTACTGCCGCATCGAAGGCAGGCAAAATAACTTCGGCCGCCCAAGATACCCCCATGGATGTATTCGCACCCGCTCGAGTTGACCCATTGTACTGGCAGAGTGTAGCACCCAGGGTCCGCTCCTCAAAAGTCCGTCAAACGAACGTGTCGATCACCAGGTCCACACGCTCGTTTTCAGATGCAAAATCGAGCAGCTTGCTACTTCTCGGTTCCATGACGGACAAGACCCCATCGATGTACTGGGCGGTTTGTCTGTTGGCGGGTGATATATTGGGCGAGCATCCTGTAGATTAGACAGCACTGGAGAGAACAAAATATTACACTGCGATTCCAATATCTCAGATAGTAGGACACGACACGCCATAACGTGGCCCTATACGAGGCATCGAGCCTACGACAGCATCAGACGCCTCACTTTCCAGGCCCTCTTCTCCCATCGTTGCCTATGCTCTCTACCAAGCTTGCACCGCTCACGATCCCAGTAGTCGCGATCAAGAATTTCCGACCTGCACTAATCAATGCACATGTTTCTCAAATGCGTGGGAACACACTCTGTACCTTTGTTTTGCCGACTGACCCATCTCAGAGCTGCGATTTCGGTGTACGTACACCCACCAAGGAAAAATACGACCGTCGTAGTTGGTTGCTCATGAGATTGAACTAGAAATCATGCGGATGCTCAGGTTATCGAGGTTATCAACAACTCAAAATAGCCGCACTTACGAAGCGCAGAAATAGATGGAGTCTCCGATCCTGTCTCACTAGGCATTTTTTGCGCGATGTCAAAGGTTTTTCCCGGGATGGTAGATAGTACATCCTCGAAACCTTTCCAACCGACAATAGGGTGCGCAAAGAGTTTCTTGGAGGTCGAACCTTTTCCCTTTCCGTCTCGGTCGCTCGCACTGGCCTTCTCCGCAGGATTACTGATGACACCGCTCTTTTGTGCGATACATTGAACTAGCCGAACACTGATTGGCGCATAACCGGAGTAGACATAACTGATGTCATTCTCGAGCTCCTCCAGGGCCTCCGGGTTGTCATCAATTAGAAGACGCAGTGATTTGCGCACAGTGGCAAATGGCAGCTTATTTGGCGCAGCTATTGACGCAGGGAGTGGGTTTTGTAGGAGCACTGAAAGGGGTGATGCGGACAAGGAAAGCAAAAGTGGTAACAGATGATATCCGTAAGCCTTTGGAAAGAGAAAAAGAAATCAGCGGAAGAAAAAAGGGAAATCAAGCACCAGTCCTTGCCTGGAGAAACTCTTTCTTCACATTCTCCAGCAGGCGAGTCTTGATACCGCCTGTGGTTATACTTGCAAGACAAAGAAGTCTAGCAACAGTTTGCATATCCACCCCCTGAGCAATCATCTCCTCGATAGTGTTGATCTGCGCTGTGGTCTCGTACGATGCAAGAAGGTCTTTGGGCATCGGGAGGAACTCGGAATTCAGCAATACACTACCTCAAGGTCAAATCACTTACTTTGCTGGATTTCCAGGGATTTGTTGAATAGTTCTGTACGTGTCTGCGGGACCAACATCTCCGACAGACCAGTGTCTAACATCCGACATCGAGAGCGACGGCGATACAAAGCATGGAATTACCCACGTAGTCTTAAAGCCTCGTGTTCTGATTTCAGTCCACCCAGCTTACCAACAAAGTCACGGAGCTGCGCTACTGTCTTCGCTTGTAAGCGAGCCTGTGTGGCGTATGAGAGAGTATTCATGATCTCGAGAGGGGCCGGCTCACTTTGTAGTCCTCGTCAATCCGATGCGCGACACGATTCAGTCGTTTACCAACAGAGGAGAAATTCAAGTCTCGCAATTCTGCAAATAAAGGGTCTGTCGCCGTGGACAAGAGATGTTTCTTCGTCTTCTCGTTTGTGACTGGCGTTATGGTTGCAGATGACTGCGAGGCGCTTGGATTTGTCGAATCTGGTGCGGATGGTGGGTTCAAGAGGCTCACAGGAAGTTCGGCCTGTGCTAAGAAGGATTGAGAAGACCACTTAGCTGCGAGCATGCATGCACTCACAGTTCTTAATGCCGATTAACTCATCAATGAGACCCTGGTATGTTAACTGAGTCAGTAATGGGGTGATCATATCAACATGTCGATCCAAGATGATCAGGGAGTCAAACGGCGCCGGAGGATTCAGCAAATCAGCAGAAGCCACCGGCTGCTCGGGAAGAGGTTTGGTTAAGAGCGTAGCAAGTTTCTGCATCAAAAATTAGTCCAGTGAACGGAAGTCCAATTATTTACGTCATTACCGAAGCGTAATCGCCTTTGCCAATGATGCGGGGAAACCGACTGAATGTATGCTGTAGAGCATCCAAGGCCAACGCCGAGTTGTATATGACAGTCTCATCGCCATCCTGTGAGGAAGGTTAAAGACAAAATCATACAAAATCATCCCGATGTGATATGCTTACCACCCATAGCTCCTTGAACGCGCTGTCGTGTTCAAGTGAAATGACATCCTCCTCGACGGGTATAAACTGTAGGTTGTATGATGAGATGGTCAAGTCGCCAAGTACACCCTCCTCCTCCAGTATCCGAGAAACAAGGGTCGAAGTCCGGGGGACGAGGAATAGCGTGTATCTATATTTGTGAGATTCCTTGGAAGACCTCTTGATTTGGTCTGACATTTTGTTGGTAGAGGTGGCGTACAGAAGCGGATATCACTGACCCGCAATTATTTTCACGTATTTGATGAGGGGTCTGCAAAGATAAATCACGTTCGTGGTAGTCGAGGTCAAAGGACCGGGTTCGAGCCAGAACATTTTGTCGACACCCTGATTCTATCAACTAATTAGCATTGATATGGTGTGCTCCGGACGAAAAGCACCTTCAAGAGCGCGACTTCCGTAACAAGCCCCAGGGGCCCGGCAAGGGTCGAGTCGAGCACGAGCGTCTTTGCGCCATTTACCTAGGACGAACTGTGAGCATCAGCAGGGTTACAAAATGTGGAGAAACTTGCTGAATTGAGGGCATTCACCAAAGCCTTCTTCGCCGCGTCTTTCAGCACCTGGACGTCCAATGTTTGCTCACTGTCGCGTTCGACGCCTGATGTTGACTGGAGATCTGTAGAGGACAGCGCGGAGGTCGCTGCCATTGCGGGAGAGAGCTGTAGCACAGCCACGAATTACAAGCCCGTTTGCCGCACCGAGTTCGACATGTAGAGAAATCTCAACTTGGTGACCCTTTCTATCACGCCGATTCGCAGTGCCGTCTGGAGGTCTTGACCTTGAACCACAACCACGATGGAGACATCAGTCCCCATTCCAGAGTACGATGGCAGACACCCTCTCCTCTCCCTGTTGTCGGCATGTTTCTGGGTAACCTGTGCGTCTTTCAGCTTGATGCGTTCAACGTGAAAGAGCTAAACAAATTCTACGCAGTGTGGATGCTTTCGTGGGTCAAGTCGCTCATCACCTTTGCGACCATCTCGGTTCCCCGGTTGATTTACTTCGTGCTCTCGTATTCCATGACACTGACGGTCAGCATTTCCTCGATCGCACATGGACAAATCCTGATGTGACACGCGTCCTAGCTGAACTTTTGGTCCTTTGCGTTCCTCTTCGCCGCGTCAGCAGTCGCTTTGAACTATTGGATTCGTTTGCGCTATCTCAATACGTACTCACAGCTCAAAGAGCCGCCGCTCGTTAAACCAGATGTCAACGCCCTCCATCCAGACGTGAATACCACAGAACCACCGCCAGCTTTCCATAATTATTTGGACGACTTCCTGCAAGCCGTGCGCGTCTTCGGTTTTCTTGAAAAGCCAGTCAGTATCACCTTGTCTTCTTGGTTCCCTTCCGCTCATCTAGATATATGGCAGGTTTTTCATGAGTTAGCTAGGCACTTACAGACCAGACGGCTCATTGCAGGAGATAGTATCTCACTCGATCAAGATCGGAATTTCTATTGTGTCATAGATGGAACCGTCCAAGTATTCGGGCGAACTGGCCAGACGTCGCTACAGAATGGTTCTTGGGATGACGAAGACATGAATGGATATCAATTAATTAACGAAGTTGGGAGCGGAGGCACGCTATCCAGTCTTTTCAGCATCCTCAGTTTGTTTACAGACGAGGTCAAATTGAGCTGGCAGGAGGACGCGCGGCACATACCCTCCTCGAACCTCCCTACACAGTTAACTCTTCCGCAAAAACATGTCAGGCGAATAAACACGGACGTATCGCATTTCGACCTTGAATCTGAGCAATCCTCTCCCGTCCCTTTGTCCCGCAACCGGACGGCGTCAATATCGTCCTCGGGATCAACAGCTCACCCGGCGGAGTCGGTACCAGGTATAATATATACTAGACATCACCATACTCCTTCGAATGCTCCCTCACCTCCGCGGTCAAGTTCCATTCGGCAATCTCAGATTCATCATGGCATTGTCGGACGGGCGACAGAAGATAGCACACTTGCAGTTATCCCAGCTGAAGCGTTCCGAAGAGTCACCAAGAAGTTTCCGAAAGCGACAGGTCATATCGTCCAAGGTATGTATTACCAATCAACACCGCATCCCGATATAACCATTTCGCGAAAGTAATTTTGACAAGATTCTCGCGGGTAACTTTCAATGCGGCCCACAAATACCTGGGACTGACGACGGAAGTCCTCCGCACTGAGAAAGCGATCAATGAAATCGCATGTCATCCATTGCCGAATTCATTCTACGAGGGCGGCGGACTACATTCTTTGCGCCAACGCTTCAATGACGTCGCAGTCCAGGAATCCGACTCCGAGAGTGACTATTTCAGCCACGATCCTTCGCCATCCGTATTTTCTTCTGGTAAAGTTAACAGCAGTGCCAGCGCGATCAGTTCAAGAGAAAGGCTTGCAGAAAGTCCCGTAGGTCCCATACCCTCGCGCACTTTCCCTCTTCGAGCACGCCAGCAAGTCCAAGCAGGCGACCTTCTTACTTCAATCGGCCATGGGAGCGACGGTTATAGATCTTACTCCCGCACTTTCAACATTTTGAATACACCTCGTGTTGCCACTTACAAGAACATTTCATTCACGGCTCGTCTCCCAGGAGACGAGTTTGACCTGCGCGATGAAGTCATGTCCTGCATTGCCAAATCCATTGGATTATTACAACCTCCTATTATCGAAGGAGAGTCCATCGAGGCCTCCCCAGCTTTTCTACCTTCCGATGCATCAAAATCACCGCCGGGAATGTTCACCTCTCCCTTTGGATCGCTCTCTCTTTTAGATGCCGGGGACGATAGCACATCTAGCGTAACCGGGAGTTCTTCGAACGCCACTGGATACATGAGTGGGTTGGACAATGAAGTAGAAATCCTGTTCTTCTCTGCCGGCTCCACTCTTGTAAAAACGGGTGAACGCAACACAGGTTGGTGTTTTCTATCAAGGAGATGCCGAGAGACTGATAGTTAAGATAGGCCTATACTACGTCATCGAGGGGTTCCTAGACATACTCCTTCCGACGGAGACGCAATGTCCCGTTTCACTAGCATCACAATTCAAGACATCAGGTTCCGATACAGACTCGATACTCGCATGTGATCAGACAAAGTCGGATAGTGGTAAGCGGGATACTCGCAAACTTCTTTTCACCGTAAAGCCAGGAGGCATTGCAGGGTATCTCGGTATGTAACACTCTCGTAATGTCAGACTGTCAGCTAAAACCATACCAGCTTCGCTTTGCAGTACGCCTTCATACGTCGACATCCAGGCCAAGACAGATACATACGTTGGGTTTTTACCTGCCAAAGCTTTGGAACGGTTGTTGGAGAAGCGACCTATCGTTCAGCTGACGCTCGCAAAGAGGCTGATTTCATTACTCTCCCCACTCGGTATGCGTGTCCGCAATCGGCCACCAGAGAATACCTCCTTACCTCATTCCAGTGCTGCAAATTGACGCCTCGCTGGACTGGATGCAAGCCAGTGCCGGCCAGGTTCTTTGGAGGCCACAGGACGTTAGTGACAGCTTTTACATCGTCATTAATGGGCGATTACGCTCCATAACTGAGGGAGAAAACGGGAAAGTGGTAATTACTGGTGAATATGGTCAAGGAGACACAGTTGGAGAGCTTGACGTGATCACCAACTCGCCACGCCGAACAACGATGCATGCTATACGCGACTCGGAGCTGATCCGTATGCCACAAACCCTTTTCAATGCGATCTCCTCGCGGTAAGTCAATTGTTTCACGCGGATCCCCCAGCCACGCTGACCTATCCTTTTTAGCAATCCTCGCACTACTGCGCAGTATGTTGGGGTTTCAGAATTACACTAACGTGCTAATTAAATTCCTAGGCTTCTCCGTACCATTGCATCCCGGGTTCGCGATGAGGTGGACGCATCCTTGAATGTTCATCGTCCAAACACGGCGACCGAACTAGGCCGGAATAACACAAACCTGAAGACCGTAGCTATTCTACCTGTGTCTCGACATGTTCCCATTGACACATTTGCACGGAAGCTCAAGGCAGCATTAGAAGAGATGGGTGCTAGGACATCATATCTCAACCAAGCTTCCGTTTCAGGACACCTCGGACGGCATGCCTTCTCCAGAATGGGAAAACTCAAGGCTGCAGCGTGGCTGGCTGATCAGGAACAGAGATATCGTACTGTACTTTATGTCGCCGATTCACCAGTCAATAGTCCCTGGACGCAAACCTGTATTCGGCAGGTACGACATAGTCCATCAATTCAGAATACGTGGCTCACACTTTTAGGCGGATTTCGTTATGGTTGTTGGTATGGGGGATGACCCAAGTATCGGGGAATATGAACGCCTCTTACTCTCCATGAAGACTACTGCTCGGAAGGAGCTTGTGCTGCTCCACCCAGAACGATCGGTTGCCCCTGGATCAACAAGAGAGTGGCTCAAGGTCAGTTCATATAAAGATGTTAAAACCTTCTCACGTGATGCATTATACAGAACCGACCATGGGTTCATCAACACACCCATGTTGAGCTGCCGGTGTGTGCTATATTACCACGTGTCGCATAATGTTAATAATCCAAATAACTAGGGTCTTGTCTTGCCTCTAGCCAAGGCATCGCCCCCACAAGACCCCCAAGCGGTAGTTGCATTCAAAAACCTGAAGGATAAAGTGCAGAGTGGCATTCAGAGGTACAGAGGAGTGCGAGCACATGCACGCCCTCAACGTCACCCCATGGTCAACGACTTCTCGCGACTAGCCAGGAGGCTTTGTGGTAAATCAGTCGGTGTCGTACTTGGGGGTGGTGGAGCGCGTGGGTTATCGCATGTCGTGAGTTTTACCATCTCTATGGGGATGCTAATTTTGACTTGCTCATCCCTCAGGGTGTCATCAGGGCGCTGGAAGAACGGGGTATTCCCATTGACTATATTGCCGGAACAAGTATAGGGTCTTTCATTGCTGGCCTATATGCACGCGACTGTGACATAATCCACAGTGCAAGTCGGGCGAAACAGTTTAGCAGCCGAATGAGTAATATCTGGAGAATGCTATCTGACGTCACTTATCCGCTGGTGGCTTACACGACGGTAGGCGGTTTCATACTCAAGACAAGACCCTTAATAATTCTTTGAGCAGGGACACGAGTTCAATCGCACGATCTACAAGGTAAACAATCGCACTGCTCCACGAAGCTATACTAAGCAATCTCAGGCTTTCTACGATCTTCATATCGAGGACATGTGGCTGCCATATTATTGCAATACGACCAACATTAACACGTCGCGTATGGAGATACACGAGACTGGTTACGCTTGGAGATTTATCCGTACGTTACCGTACTCCATATATGCTATTCTTCATGTCATTGTTTCACTAGGTGCGTCCATGACTTTGGTTGGCATGTTGCCCCCATTGTGTGACAATGGCAGCATGCTCGTTGATGGCGGCTATCGTAGGTTTTCCATCATGTTCCTCGCCCCTGAGCTGACCTGGTTTGTCATCACTAGTTGACAACTTGCCTGTAAGTGGCAGAAATGAACTTCCTAGGCTACTGAGTGAACCTTTCTCAAGGTATCGACCATGTTCTCCATGGGAGCGAGTGTCGTAATTGCAGCAGACGTTGGTTCCGTAAGTCATCCTCTCACGTTGAAATCGCGCTTGTACCTCATCCACTCGCAGACCGACGATAACTCGCCTCGAAACTTTGGAGATTCCTTGTCGGGATGGTGGCTCGTCCTGAACAGATGGAATCCTTTCTCAAATGTGCGCAACATACCGGCGATACCTGAGATACAGAGTCGACTGGCATAGTACGTTTCACGTTCGACGACGTAGACTAGGTCTAACCACGTCCGTTTTTTTCACTCTTTTCCTGCCTTTTCATTCAGCGTATCGAGCGTCCGGACACTTGAAGAAGCCAAGGTTACTCGTGGATGTTTGTATATGCAGATACCGGTCCAGGAGGTAAGCGAGTATTAATGTCAAGCAGAGCCAACGATGCGATATTTAACCGATCACAGTACGGGACTCTTCAGTTCAGCAAATACGACGAAATCGAGAAGAAGGGGTATCGGGCTGCAGTCCAGATACTAGACAGCTGGGAAGAGGAAGGGAAGTTGCCTAGCTTGACCATCGATGGACCAAACGCGGAGAAGAGTAAAGCTGCGAGGAAGGGGAGGAGTGCGAGACGCAATTCAGTATAATCATGCTGGGTGACAGATCCATTTTCTTTTCGTCACATGCAAACTGTATCGTATTTTAGTTTAAAAGGTTAATTTGATTTCAAGATGTATTTATCTACGTGGTTGGGAAAAACACTAGGTGACACATGCTGGGTGACATTGGAACATACAATGTTTCTGTACTCGAAGCGCTATCTGTGACCTGAGGATGCTTTAGAGTGAGGACGTATATGCAGCAAGAGCAAAATCGTGGATGGGGCACAAATGCGATCGCTTTCGATGGCGGATCAACGGGAAATAAATAGTGAACAATTAATCAATAATAACGGATATGCTGCAGAGGGACTGCACAAACACATCGATGTGCGAGTGAAGATGACACAAGTGATGGCAACGGGTAATGATACACAATCACAGAACCGAAGCACGCACATCAAGGGGCTGATTCAGCGTGTCAGTGGAGAAGCCTATTATATGAGCACCGCATACACACCTGCATGCCTAGTGAATAACGTGCTGATGGAAACTCAACAACAAGAGTGCATCTTCGATCTTTACACCGGAATACGTCACGGCGTTCATCCCCAAGTCGTAATCGCTGGGACCACTAACGGGCCCCATTCCGACGACCTTTCTGAATTCCTGGAAAGCGGATGGCTCGATGAGGCCGACGTCCATGGGCTCCATTCCGTCACGGACAGGAAGATGCGACCTTGGCCGTTTGTTTGGAGGTGGGGATGATGATACGTCAGTGAAGGGGGTCACAGCTTCCTGGTATTCCTCCTCGCTCCGTTCGTCCATCTCCTGATCCACGATGTCCTCGTAGACGAGGTCCATGGCGTCGTCATCGTCGTACACGGAAGATCCAGATGAGACATCCTGTTCGTGGGGATTGGCACTCCGAGCAGAAACGCCTGGACGCTTTCCGCGCTTGCGAGCGTTCTGGCGAATATTGCGGAACCAGTTCGTCACCTTGCCAATATCCCTAGAGAATAATCAGCGACTCTTTCTGAGCTTGCTACTGACGCATACACTCACATGCCTATCTCCAATGCCAGCGCACTCCGCTCTTCTATAGAAGGCGTCAACGTCCGATGGAGCAGTTTCTTCAGCGCATCAAGCTGATATGGCTCTGGACGAGACCGCCGAGGACGTGAAAGTCCATCCTCAGCCCTGGCGCTCTCACTACTGTTGTCGTAGTGTCTACCTTCATCGATGTGAAGGTCTCTCGGACCTCTAGCGTAGGGTAGGATACTTCTCCGTATTCGCGGAGAAGACACCCGAGAACTTAATGAAGGAGGCAGTGACATTCTACTCCGAGGGGTAGAAACTTCCCGGTAATCATCTACCCCGGTGGACGAGAGTTTCAATAACGCAGGGCGAGAATCGCGTTCAGGGTTTATTAACGAAGGGTGGTGAGATCGAGGTGGAAGGGGAGGGTGAGTGATGCGTGATGATAACAAACCATCACCACTACCAGAAGGATGTCGCTGCGAATGTGCAGAAACATCCGGGGTAGAAGAAGACTCTTCTCTATGCTTCTTTGCTTGACTGCGTTGGTTCTGAAACCAATTGGTCACACTTTGCAAACGCCTGAGGGAGCACATCAGCGACGGAAACAAGCTTTACGGCTAAGGTGACATACATGCCAATTCTGTCCGCGAGTTCTTGTCTCTGCTCCCGCGTGGGGTGGTCATTAAGGGCGTAAGCGCGGCGCAGTTCTTCTGCCTGTTCTGGGGATGTCCGCATTCTTGCTACATCGTTGCGACCCCTCCGGGACGGAACACCATCATTCTCGGACACGAAACGGCTATCCGTATCAGGAAGCATGCGGTCCGAGTCAGCATTATGTAATGGAGGCACAGCCCCATTTTCGGAATCATGCCCACGATGGTGGGATAATATGAAGCGTTCCTGACCAAAGAATTCGGAGGGACCAGCGAAAAATGAACTCTCGAGAGCAGATTCTTGTGTATTACTTTGGCTGTGATTCATGCTAACAAGGGGGTCGGCGAGAATGTGGTCATTAAGATGCAAATCCTTTTGCCTGGACTTGCGTGTGGCTGAGGTATGAGAACGAGGACGTGATGAGTGTGGCGGGAGCTGTGCCACGGGGACAGGGGGAGTGGAATTAAGCAGGTTCGCTATTGATGGCAGATTGGATGGGAGTGGTTGCTTGGACGATTTTTCCGATGCTACAGGATCATCCATAGCGGGAGTTGAATGTCCGGCTGAGGTTGTCTTGTTTCGCTTCTTAGTGGAGGCTCGCTTATTTTGAAACCAAGCATTGACTGTCTTGGTCTCCCTGGATCGATGGTAACGATGAGCGTCGGCATCACACAAGGGGATGAACCATGGATTGATAAGAGGGCAGATATGACCCAAAGAGGAAACTCACATTCCAAGCCTCTCAGCGAGCTCCGTGCGCTCATCTAAACTAGGGTGCTCGTTTCTGTCGAAGAGTTCATTGAGGGCGGCTAGTTGGACTGGACTGTGGCGATGACGGGGTTTCTTAGAGGATGTCTTGTCTGGGTTGTCTGGGTCATGTGGCCTGACAGACCTTCTGCTAGATGGCTTTTCGTCGACAGACGGTCTGTCGTCGTCGCCATCGTATATAGTGGAGTAGGGGGGAGGAGAAGGGGCAGACCTGTGATGGGTCGACCTTTTTACAGAGAGAGGTGGGGAAGAATGTTGGAGTCTGTCCATGGAGTGGTCTGAGGAGAGGAGGAAAGTCAAGCTTGCGACATGACAAAGGCTCTGTATATCGAGCTCTGGCAATATTCCATATCGGCACCTTTTTTAACAACTCTGTGCTAACGGCTCAATATTCACACGCCTACTGATCTCAAACTGGCAACCGAGGTATCCAACGTCCAGGTCCCCTTTCTCACCGACCCTGCCCAGTTCACCAGGATTTGCATAACAGCTTGCAGCACTCGTCCCTGGATGAAATCCCCGATATTTCGAGTTGTGAAACCCCCCCCAAGGGCTGACCAGCTGGCTTTCTTTTCACGAGCCCGAGGTAGTTGCACGTGGTATTGTAGTGATTACATCATCGTACCTATCTGATGCTAATTTCATTCCGTCTGCATGGCCACGCTATTACTACTCGCTGGCATGCCAGAAACGGGATGCACTCCCACTCTCAAACACACTTACTTATCCGACTCATCAGCATCATGTGTGCCAGCTTGCTGCACTCGTGCACCCTCATATCCGTGTTCTAGTCTCCCTTCCGTCAAAGTTCGTTCTTCGAAGCTTCTCGCATCTAAATCGATCGCCTCACCATCAATTCAGCAGTGACTTGGTGCCCGGATTCGGTGATGGCGGCTGTAGAACGGCTCGTGTAATGATTGCTGACAGCATGAATAGAACGAGCGATATCGCATGACACAGTTGGTACTAGTGGCACCAATACCGCCTCTTCCCTTGAACCGTCAGGGGTGGCACAATAGCAATTAATCAACATCCAACGCAGATCAGATCAGACTACCGATTTGCACTCATTCGCACTCCAAGCAGTCTTCATGAGTACATTGTATAATGCAGGGTGGATGTCGACATAACGTAACGTACGATTACAGGCTTGATTTCAATCTTGACATCCCCATACTACTTATAAATAAGGGTCTGTGCAATCATCCATGGCAGTGAGAGTATACGGGGTATTTATAGTGGCGATGAGAAATCCATCTCCATAGGGCCACCTCGTGGGGTAGGTCTGGGCGTGAAACGTGTGAAAGTGCATACACAGTCAACGTTGCTGTAACCTACCGAAGCTAGGAATTGGCAGCCGGTGTTCCTCCTTGGATTCCTTCCGCGTCAATGTTCTTGATCCATGCACCGATTGCGCCTCTGCATCAGTGTGAATGGGAATGTGAAAAAACAGGAAAGACATCCACAACAGACGTACAAGAAACCTTCATGTCTCAAAAAGAGTGCGCGTTTCTTGCCCTTGCTCCAGAACCGTATAGCATATGAAAGGGTAGTAATAGTAGTTGCATGTCCTACAACCAGATGAGTGCTAGCACAACCACAGTAATCGAAACTCACCGCGAATGAAACAACCTCCAAAGTATATCCTGTCCAAGCCATACTTCTCCGCGTTCATGTATCTAGATACCGGGCCCGTCAGATAATCTCAAGTAAGGTCCAAGAACAGCCACCACGCACGCAATCTGTCCAATGTTGTTTGACACTGCATAAAGCAGACTTCTGCTGATGTCTTCTGCTTTGAACGTCCCGCGTTCACTGCCTTCTTTCCCCTCGCCGGTATTCTTAAAGACCTTACCAAAGGAACTCGCGATCGTAGTCGATTTAAGCCCGAGCTTGGTGTAATCCGTCCCGTAGATATCACCGACAAGCATGTCTACCGTTGCATTATCACCCTGTTCTGACAGGGCCAACATCTCTGCCAAGAAAAATGACGGTCGGTCGACAAGCGAGAATCAATAATCATTACGCACCATCAAACGTTTGGGCAGGCGTAAGCAAGCTTAGCAAACCCCACAAGGTACCGCCACCCAAACTCGTGCCACTCACACGCTCAAATCTGCCATCCGCATCGACCTTGATGATGGATACCCCTGAACCGATGTTGACGAGCAAACAGGGTAGATGTGCCGAAGGCTCCCCACTCTCAAACGTGACCGTATACTTTGGCGGATCGGGCGACGGGCGTTCAAGCACAGGCTGGTCGGTAGGTGTCGACGACGTAGTGATCCCATCTTTGCCGCCAGCATCCACTGTGCCTTTTGCAGCACCTGGGTGGGAGAATTCCGAGATGAGCTCGTCCGAGAAGTAGTAAACCTCCTCTGGGATCATGGCCATGAACTTCATCCCTTCGATCAGGCACTCCATTTCGTCCTCGCGCCGAACTTCGACCGACAATTCATTCTCAAACAGCTCCCCAAACTTGTGCGCTCCTCCTCCGGTCGCCATGATTTTGACCCCTCGGCGCATTTCCTCGATGGAGACGCCATTGGCAACGGCAGAGCGGCTTATGAGCTCGGAAATGAACGTGATAAGACGGGATATATTAGTGGTCTCGAAGCGCTCAAAGTTGATGGAGCCACCAGGAATGTGATGAACTTGCGTTGTGCGCTGGAGGATTGTGGAGCGGAGCAAGTCGGTGTCAAGAGCGTCGTAGTTGCCACTGGTATGTGATTCGAGCACGAGGGGGGTGAGAGTGCCGTTACGTGTATGAGATGAACTCGGCGGGATGGGTGGTGAACGTAACGGGACCGAGCTTGAGGATGGCGAGCCTTCACTCGAGGTGGAGAGGCTGCTTGGTCCAGAGGAACTACCTTGGGTCGCAGCAATAGACGGTGAAGGTGGCTCTTCGAGTGAACGAGTGAAATAGACTACTTTGGCAAGGGAGCCACCAATCTGGAAACAACACCGATGAGGTCCGTGGTACGACGAGGAGAAGAGGTGAACGCACGTCGACAGCAATATGGGAGACTGGTTCGATGTAGTTTGGAAGGTATATCCCTCTACTGTCTCGCGTCTTCGATAAGGTGCCTGTCAGGGAGCCAAACCGAAATCATTCAAGCAACACGCACTTCAGGGGATTCCTCTGCCAGGATAACGGCGCCTCTAGTGTTAACATGGATGACCTTTGGGGTGGGCAACGGCGGGGCTGGCATGGCCGAGGATGCTGAGCTTGCCGCTGTCGACCTGTGTTTGGGGTCCCCGCGATGACTCGCGGAGTGTAGAGGATTTGTCACCGCCATCACTGAGCAGACACGTTCTCGTTCAAGATGCCGGAGGATCTCTGGCTCGGACAAGAGCTCGGATGGTGAACGATCAACGGCTTGACTGATGGAAATCAGTCCATGCAATTGTGTCACTGAGCCGTCGTGTGGCTTATAAGAACTGTCTTTTGTTGGTCTTACTCATGGCTCGCCGGGAATTGGGCACAGAAAGTCTCAGAGCAGTCGTATGACCGGTGTCCGATCCTGTGAAGATGGAGACAAGGATATGACCTATCCCGCCGTCTGGGGCATTCGTGCGACCATGAGAAAACGGCATCCATCTATTATCTCTAGGTAATAGAGTATACATCCTCAGCCGCTGATCGCAGACATAACCACGGCGCATGCGCTCTCTTGCTCGGCACGCACACCGAGCTCCAGAGTAACACCTTGTCCTTTCGAGAACGTCATCCGACATCTTACAAGCACCTTGCCACCACCGCCTGTGACCAGCCCAGATAATTGGAGCGTGTGGACCGACGGGGAACTTGGTATCTCGGTGCCTCCCAGCGGTTCCATGTTAAGGATCTCAATGATTGAGTCGCAGGCAGCTGTGAAAGGCAGTGAGAGTCAGAGCAACCATGTGAATGCGCGTATACCGTGATCGGGTTCGTCAATAGCCGTTTACGACGCATAAGGAACACGGTTCGACGCACCTTTGATGCTTTCCATAGCAGTGAGGGAGAATGTCTCAGTGGCAATTGAACCCGAGCGCAGTCGATCCCACTCCGACGAGAACGAGGAATAACTTGGTATTATGTAGTCCCCACCGGCTGTAAGCTCCACCTCCTCTAATTGGTACTCGTCTTCGTATCCCTCGTCTTCGGGTTCCCCCGTCGAAGGATCGAGTTCCTTACTGATGAACTTGAGGACGCACTGGAACGATGCCGTGACATATTCCTCCGGTGAATCCCGCGTAAAGGAGACGTAGACAATACTTGGTGAAGCTGATGCTGTGAGTGTTGGGACAGTAAGGATAAAGTCTTCTGTCAGTCCTGACTCCGTTTGGGGCTGCATGATGACAGACACCTGCTCCAGCACGGTGTCGGGAAGGGTATTCGAGACATTGAACTGCTCCCGAATCAGTATCGTGGTAGAGAACATCCATTTCTGCTACGTACCTGAAACACGATATGCTCTTTGAATATGTGCTTCACACATGTCACTTGGTATTCTGTCTCTGTCTCAGTTAGTTGTGCCGGTTTCGTGCTGCTGTTCAGAACTGGGCCGTAATCTGCCAATTCGGCAACTTCGGCTAGTTGTTGTGCATATGTGGACTGTGTCTCCGCGGCAGTAGGAGGCGGTGGTGATGTGGTGGTTCTGGTAGGCACAGCGATTGTATCCAATGTGCTTGGACCTTGAAAACATCTTGTAAGGTTGACTCCCATCATACAGTATGACATCCTCTTACGGCTCGCTTCTGCTGCCAACTGGGCACGGCTGATTTTCGGTACCGTGGATGAATCAAACGGTTGAGTGGCGGCGGTGGGATCGTTGACGTATGCAACAAGTTTTGATTCCAATGCGGCTAGAGAGAATACCGATTCTGTCGAAAGCAACGTCGCCCATCGTGGTTTTTATAAAAGGGGTAAAAACATACCTTCTTTCACGTATGCATCTCCAAGTGGTTTCTCCTTGAAGACCCTCACATACATGGCTGCACGGTCGCGAACCTCGTCATCGACATCATCCAAGCATCTTACAGGAATCATGAACCGTACTCAATCAAAGATTACAAAGACCAACCTGTTGAGCAAAACACCGACACTGCGACGCAGACTAGCATCGATGGCATTAACACCGAATTTGGCAAGACTTGATACAGCAGCGGCGCGGACTGTTGCGTTTTCCAATACCACACGGTTGTAAATATACCGAATGTACTTCGTGGGTTGAGGAGCATTTGGTCCCTCGACGCCAAGCAGATGGAGGATGCGGACGGAGAGTTTCGTAAATTCGCAGTCTTCGATGAACTCGCACAAGTGTGAGAGTGCTTGTTCCTTGCAGTCAGCAATGTACTTGATCATATCGAATATGGCTTCCACGACAGCCCGCTTGAATTCATATCCACCCTCGTCGCGCAAGACACCTGATAGAAAAGCAAGCATTGATACGTGCTTGGAGGGAAATTTGAGACAGAGGGAACGGATGGCATCGACAACAATGACTTTGAACTCGTCGCTGATCTCCGACATAAAACCTGTAATCTGCTTCATGAGGCGATCCACAGAAGCTTCGTTGCCGGTCTAAGAAATATAAGCACTAAATGGACTGACGGACGAGCATAACCGTACCTTGAGAAGAGTAGTGATAGCGTACGTGGCAACGCTCCTGTTCGGGTCAGCGATGAGATTTTCCAGGTCCACATTGCAGGCAGCTACGCTTGCCGGGTGCGTCAAGGCAAGTGCAGCGAGGGTACGAGTTGCAGCGAACTTCAAGATCGGTTTAGGGGATGAAAGGAATAGTTGTAGGACTGCATGGCACATTCAAAAGGAGAGGTTGCTATTCAGAGGGGAGAAAACAAACCTGCGATAGGCTTGGTCAGTTGGGCACCAGTTACGTGCTTCATCTCGCAGATGGCGCGGGCGGCTTCAAAGTTCACCATGTCGCTCTTATGCCGTAGCCAACCATCAAGTAGATCAAGAATCTGTTTTTGTATGCTTCGATAGTGGTGAGATCCGGGCACTTATCTCTTCTTGACGAACAACGTACTTCAGATCCTCCTCCATAACCTTAGCAGCATACCGAATCAGCATACACAAAGCCATCGAGTTCTTCAGCGTCGTGCCAGCGCCAGATTTTCCGCCGCCAAGTTGCTGAATCATCTTGGTGACTGCCATTCTATCTTGCTGGCGAATGAGGTAGAGCAAACCAAGAGCATGATACTGGGTGATGTAACTGGTCGACGGTATAGGTTGGTATCCGCTGTTCGATGAGCTCGAGGATCCGAAATTCAAATAACCTCCTGAGGAACCACCAAATAAAGACGGGGACGACTTCGCGTTGACTGCTTCCTGAGCCTCGTTTACCCATCGTTTCACTACGTCTTTTGCATGAGGGAAGAGATGGTAAGAGGAAACCAACGCGGCGGATGATATAGAAGGTGTCCGATCGACTATGGCGGCCTTGAAGAAACGCTCAACACCTTGGGCCATGGAAGGCTACAGAGAGTGAGTAGGCTATATGACATCAAGGTACTAGCACCTCACATCGACGATCCGGCATAATGCACGGATAGCGTTCGGTCTGTAAATGACCTCGGAGTTAGGCTGCATATCTTTCATGATACTGCTCGTAACCATGATCACATCCTCCGCTGTAGTAGCCAGTTCCTTGATCGCGAGGTACACCATCTGCCTCAACGCGCTCTGCGTAGCACATGATTAACGTTCCCCAAGCCGGCGAGCGTCACTCGACTTACATCTTTGTGTTGGAATAGCTTGGTAGTGCCAAAGAACAACGTAGTAGCCTCCTGCGAGCTGAAATTCTCGCCAATATAAAGGAGGTAAACAATCCTCGTGAGGAGAGCTCTACACTTGCGCGGGCTGATGGGCGAATCATTGAAGACGCGGGCTTCCTGAATGATTGTGGTTTTATTGTTGTAGTAGGAGCTGAGGCCGCTCTCCTCTTCTTTTTTGGACACGTAGGCCATGACAGACGATGGTGAAAGACTCGAGCCCGACGTTGTGCTCAGCGTGCTGCACTACGTGGCCAAAGGTGGGTCTTTTGTTGACACTTGTTTGGTCTGTATAAGCACCCTATTACTTTCCGTTTACACGTTGATAACTCGCAATCGAGCCTCAATGCCTCACCATCGTTTCTGTCGACGTCCATGGGTGCAGTGTCGTCTTCGGATGGGCTTAGTCACTAGTGAATGACAACAGTGGTTTGATCATGCACACGCGTGTTCGTTATATTTGCCTAACGAATCACGTTTAATCGAGACAACCACTGGTACATCATCCACAGTGGTGAGCTAGATCGCCCTCTGTACTCACCAGATGCAACCACAGTCTGTAAGGCCTCGGGGTTTGATTTTAGTCACTTTAAATGGTCAATCTACGGCGGTCAGGCAACACCAGCTTGTCTAGTGAAGCTTCAAGCTGCCCTCGTAATAAGGTTGATGTCATGCTAACGACACTCCCAGTGTCCTCGTCTGCTTTGTTGGTGCATTAAACACTACACATATACACAGGTTCTCGCGGACTCAGCCTGTGGTGATCGCAGGCGCTTACCACTAGGCGACAGGTTAGTCACTCGGGCGCATTTGATTTGTCAATGTCTACAGGATCGAATCAACAAATCGTGATAAATGCGGCTGAGAGCTTTCCGGATCCACCCGGTGGCTGGATTCAGCACAGTTTGCGCACCCACGGATACTTACCTATTTCAGTTTTTAGAGTTCCATTAGTGTTTAAAAACGTGTAGTTTTTCTTACGACAGCGACTGGGCAACCGATAATCTGATCTTGAAGGGGCATTGCGGTGGAGTTTTGACACAGAATCAGTGGTAAGTCCGTCCTTTCCTGGGTCTACATAGGATGTCACTCTTCAGTTTGTATCGTTATAATGTACCCGACACAAGTAACTCCGGATCCCACTGGGATTCAATGTCCTGCGCCTTTGAGATTCATTCCAAGAAGGATGGTCACATCGCATCGGACATGTATCAGGTGAGTCAACATGGTTCTGTGGCGTAGCGAGGAACCAGCGGAGTCATGAAGCATACTAAATCCTTGGACAAGCAGCAGGAAGTTGTAAGTATGACACTTCTTTCTGCGCCGCCATTTTCCTCGCTCCTCCACAAGCCACGCAACGAGGTTCCCAATTCACCATTACATTCCCCCCGCCATTCGTTTTCCGTGCCACGACAAACCCAGCAAGAGCCCCGGTACTAACTTGTACGTGCCGTTCCTTCTTCCATAACAGGCTGCCCCCTTGTCCTAGTGGCTCAGTCGGACCCGACAGGATTAAGTTGACGCTGGCCAGAAAAGTGCTGCGCCTTTCGCCCATCGCTCCCACCGCTCTCGCCTATCACTCTATAACGCCAGTCATTCATTGTTGCCATACGTTACATACGGCGAACCCTTCTCTTACCACCCATTCCCTGGAGCGGACTTCCGTGACTTCGTTCTGTGAGGATTACTGAAGTATCGACCCAGGGAGGGACCTAAAACGGCACATATACGAGAACAAAAATTTAATAGTTGGACCGTCCGGATCGCGGGCCGGGTGATTGCCAGTCGCCGGTATCGTGTTGTGTGGCCCAGGTTGCCGTGCTGCACGCAAGTGGGTGCTCGACGGTTTTTATAGATGATGAACTAGATATATCACATATAAATGTGTGGAATGCATAGTAAAATCATACAATATGCTCCGAGTACAGTACACTGGATGTAATGATTGCAATCCACGTCGGGAAAATGCAAGCGAGAGGAAAGCACAACTTGCCGCAACATTTGAAATGAGAACGGTCAGTGCCTCTTGCGGGCGTAGACGTTTTGTAACAAGACGTAAACCGGAGTTACCGCCTCGTCGAGCTCTGCGTATGCATTGTGTTCCATAACATCGATAAACTCCGCCGAAAGGCCATGACCGAGTAGGAGTGGCCGCCCGGACTTCAAGAATGCCTGCAAAAAAAATGAAAATGAAAACCGATGATTCTACGGCAGAGATATTACTCACTTTGAGATCGTCCCTCAGAATCGATCCAATCCCGTTCCAAAAAATCGTCGCTGGATCACTTCCACGCATCCAGGGAGAACATGGCACCCAAAACTCCCGACACACAACATCCTCAAATGCTGGGTGGTTGGATATCCATTCGTGCAGGTGAGTGGATGCATCTGCATCGCCTCCCCGTTCCTTGACTGCCCGATTTGCGTAGGACATCCAAAGTGACGTCCATGGAGGGTGGAAGGATCCGGCGGGAGGGAGGACTGGCTGCTTGTCCAACCCTGTAAAATAGAACGGGAATTCGGTAACTTCTATAAGACCACCCGGTCGGAGCACATGAGCTATGTGGTTGATCAAACCGTGGTAGTCGCGGATCTGTTGATATACAAGTACAGTGTTACGATCGACAGGCAAGGGATAGCAACTTACCCCCGACGAAATGAGCTGGCAATGCACAACGTTGAAGTCACCGTAAAAATGTTCCAGTCCAAGATTGATGTCATCAACTTCGCTTCTATATCAAGAGACAACGTGTGGCACGCGAAAGACCGGGTGTGTGTAATCTCACCTGCAATTTGGGGGCATAGATCTGCATGCAGTCAAGAAGGGTTATATAAAATGGTTAACATAGAAGCTTACAAGGACTGCATTGGAACGAGATCAACGGCGACTGCACTGCAATTAGGGAACTCCCTCGCGATGTCCATTATCCTGTGGGCGGCGATAAGCACACGACATTACTACCAGGGAATGTTGGCCTACCAGCTGCCACTTCCACAACCGAGATCAAGGACAGCCTTGACTTCGAAACCATCTTCGGCCATTATTTGCGGGAAAGGGGGCGGATACTTTCCCACTACTCTGCAGAACCATTCATGCTGTTTCTCTTTGATGTGGATGAGGGAAAGGATGGGAAGAAGGGATAGTTGAACGGACCGAGGCGTTCTAGTTCCTCGTCATCTGCTGGAAGGCGGTAGACGTCAGAGCAATTGTTGAGGCCTCTACCGTACTCTTGGCGGTAAGCCTGTGCGCGCAACGAGCTTGTGACTGAGAAGACGGAAGGGGTGGGTGATGTGGAGCGCATCGACAAGTCGACAGATGTCCTTGAGCTAGCGGCACTGGAGTCGAGTGACATTTCGGTGTAGCAATCTGACTCGGGGTCGCTGTCTCCGTCATCGGAGAGGTTGTCTGGATAGGAATAGGAATAGGAATGGGCAGACATTGTGGAAGTCAGCGTGAACATGGGATGGGATGAGTATTATAAATGAGATTTGTAGTTTTGAGGGGGGTCGGCGGACATGGATATTGTTCCGTCATTCACACTCGTGCCGCCGCAACCGCGTGAACACGAATTAGCAGACCCGAGGACTACCAGGGACTACCCCATCCTCTACCGAGTTTCATTCTTGCCACTCATTTCCTCTGCTCAGAATAAAGGTTCACTTGCCTCGTCCTCTTTCCTTCTCTTCTGCTCCTCACCTCTCTCGAAGATGCTTCTCGTGTATGTTGCTGTCTTACGTGAACCCACATAAGGTTACAGTTCGTTCCAGAGATTTCTGCACGCCTCTTTCGCAATATCCACGACGGAGGTCCTCGATAGAAATTCCACCGTGGGGTATTCTCAGAACTCGGGTTTGGTGGCATCTCCGATGGGCCATCAGATCTAACTACGGTAATAGTTCGGATAGATGGCCAACAAGAGCGTTTTCGATGCCAGTGTCAAACTCCGAGTCTCCGACTGTCACATATCCTTTGTAACAGATTGTCCTGTCGTGCCCGGGACTGTCAGACTCGCGACCCCAATCCTCCGCTCGACACGCACCTAAGCGACAGACTCGCTCAATCCACGAATCCAAACGCATGATATCTGATATCAACTTGTTGCCCCTGAACATGCGACGGCGGAGAACACCACTATCCATGATTTCGTCACCCTGGTCCCTGGTCCGACACAAATGGCTAGTCTCATCCACCACGCCGAAACACACTCGATATACCCATGCATTTCAATAGCTGTAGGCTTCGCGCCGCAAATCGCCGCAGCATATTGCAGGGAGGTCCCAGGGGATGGTATTTCTTATGATGCCGTCACAATCCTGTAAATATCGTCCCGCTAAGCTAGGTTAGATATATTATGGATGTTAGATAGACCTCGGTATCATTGCTTGGTCACCGCGTATGTAACGCTATCGCTCGACAACTCTACTACTACTACAGGCCACAATTTGAGGCTAGCAAAAAAGGAAACTAAGGGTGCAGGACTTTTCTGCATTAATGCTGATTGGTAGTCACTAGTTGCTGACCATATCCGCATCCCAAACTGGGATGACTCTGAGAGTAGCGGTCCAAAACGTACCCGCTGACAACACGACACTTCATGTGCCAGTGCTTAACCCGAAACTTGTCCGTGAGGGCCACAGGGTCCATTGCGGACATAAAGAGATTTTGTTGGCATCGTGCTTCAAGTTGCCTAAACCCTTGGACTGCCGAAGCATGCGTGTGGCTAGTCATTACAAGGTATACACATACAGATAATAGGTATTCTAGTGATTACTGCCGAATAGGCCCGGTGGGTGACCGGGTCCGTGAGATTATCATAGCCCCGGATATGCAAAAAATTAGTATATGCTTCAACAAGGACAGCTACACCTCTCGGCTCTTATCCACGGATTCAGACCGAGTGGTTACAACTATTACCCTTTTTTTGTGAATTTTTATTGCCGTGCATTAAGAGCATAGAGAAGTGCCGGTCCACTTTTGTGGGTGCGAGGTTTCAAATTTACAACTCCAATCTCAGAAGACCGGCTCGCTCCGAGGCTGATGCCCCCAAGGATGCCCCGAAGAGGAGATAAAGGCTTGGCACGGGGGTACACTGAGACATGACGATCTTTCGTTCACCACACCTCAAGAGTTGGTTCTACAGCCTTACGCAGTAATTTTTTTTTCTTTGGTACTATGCAATGAGAATTCATAAGCATGATGCTCGGATCTGGGGTTAGGTTCCCCATACCCCTTGTCTTTTCGGGCGATTTTGTCTCGTTATAATTGTAACATCTTATCAACTATTGTTGATTTTTTGTCCCTTGTCTGAGTGCCCATCTATATATATACATTTTCAAGTCTGTAGAATGACGGGAATGTGGTGTTCTGATGGTATCCGGAAAACCTGAAGAGTCCAAGGAAGCTACGCCGATTTCTATTTCCTGCCTTGACCATGCGGCGTTAATTAGGAGCGAGTGATCAAAGTAACAGGCTGAACGCGTGGCAAAGCAACGGAGTATAGTATTTCACCGCAAAAACAACATGCATCATCGGGCTAATCGGCGGCGGCGGACATCGCTCAATTGGGGGGCGCCCATGAGGTACAGCATGCTCAAACAGCGAAACATCCAGATTACGGCGCACGAAACTTTACAGTCAATGCAAAAGGAAGAGCGGCGGGTATGGTGATCGGTTTCACGCTCGTAGTGGTGCTCAATCAAACTAAAACCGCCGCTCGTCTACTGTCCAATGAACTTTGGCTAGCGTTTCTTCAGTTCCTGAAAACGACGTGCCAAAGACTCGAAGTCGTCCTCTGGATTCTCCTTAGCGGACGTGGTAGTACTGTTTGATTTTCTAGTAGCCTTCTCTTCCTCCTCTTCTGTCGGTGGAAGGTCAGGGAGTTTAGCAATACTGGGTCCCTCTTCCGAGTAACTTGGAAGAGACTCTGGCGTTTCCTCTGGTGTTTGGGTTTGATTCTGCAAGAGACCTGTGAGTAGAACAATGACGGCTGAGGCAACACTAACCAGTTTTCCCGCCTCATCTTTAACGACCGCTTGGGTGGTAGAAGATGACCACTTGACCCCATACGCCTTGCTTATCTCCGTCAGATATCCATCAACTAATCGGGCTGACGGCGTTTCGACCAATAACTTCTTCGCCACCTTATCGTATCAAATTTTATGGTCGACGTTAGGAAACAGACTGGGAGTCTAAGCATGACGTGCTTACTCGGTCGCTGACGCAATCTCCGCGGTTCTCCATTACAGCTGTGGAAAATTCTCTGCCGTACTTTTGCACGAGGAGTTCACGTAGTACATGGAGTTCTTGCGAGTGATGCAAATAATCCCGAAAATTTAGCTGATGACTGAAAAATGGAAACCTGGGTTACCTTTCACCTCGGTTCTCTGCGCGGCGTAAATGATGGCACAGACTCCCTCTTTAATACCTTGATCAGGTTCGCGCGTGCTATGGGAGATGTGAGAGGAATTACACGGTCGATGGTATACTTACGGTGTACCTACTCACTTTTGATCAAGCAATCCGAAACGGGCTATCAGGAGCTCACAGTAGAGTTCCAAAAGCTCCAAGAGTTCGAGGTTTATATCCTCATTAATGACTGATGAGAGGCATGACAGCGTCCGTGGCGTCGGTGTTGTCAGACGTGAGATGGTCTTGCGTAAATTGGATCGAGGACCTACTTGCTTCCACCTTAATCCGTGCGCTCTCGATCTTTCCCTTTTCTAATAAGAGTGCGATGTCGCGACGAAAGCTCTTAGCTTGGGCTTCCCTTTTCTGTTGCACTGTTCGGAGACGTTGAACAGAGAGTCTGGGTCATCCAAGAATATCATGAGGTTTGGATATGCATCTCCGCAACACAAAGACCCACCGAAGTTGCACCTGCACAGGAGGCTGGGGTAAGTGCCGCCTTATGAGTGGGGGTGGGCCATACCTTGGCCTTTGTGGAACTCCACGTAGGGGTAGGCATCGTTGAGAGCGGCACCGTGGCCGCACGGCAACTCTACTGACGCGTAGGCTTAGGACTTCCCGGCACGGTCCGATATTGGCGACACCACCAAAACTATTTCTCATCTACACTGCTCACCTCCCATCGATTTCCAAGCGCCCAAGTTGATTTACTGATCCCAATGATGCTGTATCCGGACCCAGATCGTTCTTTGATGATGTGCCTACGACATCATTATAATCCCTTAGTACGGCTCCAGCGCGCGCCCAACAGTAATCATTTCATCACGGACGGGCAAAAAATGTAAGTATATATTCAACCGGATCTTTGGTCCGAAGGATGTTCTACCCTCCCCTGTCGGTACCTTGATCGCAACAGTGTATTTTGGACCTCGTGGCTTTGTATTACGCATTCCAACTTGACAAGGCTCGTACCGGTATATACGTGGTGGGAAGAACTCAGAGCTTTTGTAGTCTGTGATGGATGCACTGATGTGACATCTAGTAGTGCCAGATACATGTTCGATCCGGGATGGAAGATAATTAAACATTTCGTCGCAAGGATAAAGGATGTATCACTGGCGTCTCCGTGTTTGAACGGTTACTCCACCCCCTTTTCAACATGCTGAACTTGCTCGACGCCCTTCCACTTCGACAGCGCAAGCCACCCATATTTCAACCGACATACCTCTATTCGCGATGCATCTCACCCAGCCCGTCTGCCTCTACCAATCAGAGCATTACTCCTTCTGGGACAATACCGAGCGCGGGTAATCCTCAATGCTTCTTTCTTGTCATGTGCATGCACGACTTCGAGTCTTCGGACCCGGACCGCCTGCCATTCCACAAGGACGAAGTGCTGACTATCATACGAGAGTTTAAATGACCGTACTCTCTCCGCCGTTCATGATCCATGGGTTCCTGTTTATGAGGATTACAGGGTATGTTGTGAGACGTTTCCGATGCCAAATTGCTGAAACATTTGGACAAGTCCTATCGTTCCAGCTCGTAACGCCATCAATAAGGACTTCTTTAATGTGACAGAATGCTGGTCATAATTGTGAGTCATTCTTCAATCTGTCAAATGGCAAACGATCTCCGGGAGCCGACACGGGAGATGTTTGTGTTCCTCCAACACCCAAGAGCCCACCTCCTCACAGGACACAGAGGCCACACACTCGCTCAAGCTCCCTTTTATCGGAGCCGGGGTCATCGCAGCTTCCTCGGTCCACAAGTCCCCCGCTGCTTGATGTAGCATTGCACCACCATCCTCGTCCGTGCGGAATGAACGATCAAACACCGCTTCTTTACTTGACGACCGCTGTTAACTCGGATGAAATCGCACCGGAGCTTATCCCTAGCTTGGACATCGAAAATTCGCTTGTAGTTCTCAAACCGGTTGCCGCTTTCCCAGATAGTACTTGCTCCGACGACGGGCTCCAGGGCCAATCCCTTGAGTACCTTGGGTTGCCGGCTGGCCTTCGCCCGGCACGCCCTAATCAAGGCACTTCAGACATCAAGTTGCTGGGCCACACAATTGGGGTCTAGACAACCTGGCGGAACAGTTTTGTGTTTTGATGCACACTCTGTACGCCACCATCCATCAACACGATTGTGTCGACTGGATGACGGGGTGTACCGACGTGACAGGGCTGCGGCATTTTTTTGACATCTACGACCACATCGCTTCGTGGATCCAAAAGTCCATCCTTGCGTATGACGATACGACGCGGCAGAGCGAGGTACTGGACTTTTGGATCAGGGTCGCTGAGGTGACTGGTTCATCTATGTTTTGACAACCAGCAAGTGAACTCGTATCTCAACTTTGCCAAAAATGCCAAGCGCTTCGTAATTTTGATTTGCTATGCGCCATCATCTTGGCATTGTCTGGATCTTCCTTGGGTCTGCCTGGGCACGATGCACTCAAAAGTGGACATTTGCAACGCTACGTGACATGCTCGACGTCGCAAACAAGTTCCGTCGTCTTTGACACTGGCATGAACACCACGGAGGCGGCAAAGGGACCTTCCGTACCGTTCGTGCACAAATATCTGAACCGCATCAAAGAGCTCCACTTAGAGCGCTCCGACAATTCCTCGCCAGTCAGGATATGCCGTCGATGTAGGTTCGTCAGCTGCTCCGTGCAGAATGCAGCTCGTCGCGTGCGTCATCAATCCTCGCCGTATGATTTTAAAGTCAGAAAGTCCATACATAGTTCTATTGAGGATGACATCCAAGCCGTTGAACCGGTAGCTTCGGTTAGTCAACGACCGGTCGTTGGGAAAGGGCTCAAAACTTGGGGAGCGGCCAAGCTACTTAATGCAAATGGTTGTACGGAGTTGGTGGTCGTTTTTAATTTCATAAAGGATTGATTTGCCTTGCTATAGGCAACGACATTGAGGAATAGTGTTTGGCCAGTGTGGGTTTATTTCGTGCTGACATCGTCAACACCCGCCATATTATTATTACCCAAGTTCAGCATGTCGCAGTGTACGTTATGTTACATGTGGGGTGAGAGAGGGACAAGTCAACATGGAGGCTAGGGAGAACAATGAAGCGAGACAGAACTTGCAACTAGCAGTTGCAAGCTTCGCCGCCGTTCTGAGAGGCTGCCTGCCTGTTGAGATCAACACCCTGCCGTGCTCCTCCAGAAGGGCCACCGCGAGAACCACCCGTCCGCGATGATGGGGGTGCGGTAAGCGGTAGTTTCTTGGCTGTGGTCGCTAAGTCCATGGTGGACAGGATCGATCAATCTTTACGTACCAATGGCTGTAAATATGTCTGCTACACCCTCTCCCGACTTGGCACTGGTTTCGCTCCACATCAGACCTTCTTCTTCCGCGTACTTTTGAGCTTCTTCCTGCGTGACCTGGCGCCGCGCAGCAAGATCAGCCTTATTTCCGCAGAGAGCGATGACTATAGATGGATCGGCTTGACGTTGGAGTTCCCTAATCCAGTTCCGTGCCTTCTCGAGCGACGACGCCTGAGTGATATCATATACTACCACTGCACAATTTGCATTGCGATAGTACATAGGAGCCTGTATTCAAAGTACTGCTCAACCTCACTTTGGGAGTGGGAAATGGAAGGGACGTACAAGGGACTATCAAAGGATCCAAGCAAGCGTCAGGCGTTGCATTTCACAACATTCAAAGTGCTAACACACCTTATACCGTTCTTGACCTGCAGTATCCCTAGAGAGCAGTTAGTTAATGAGACGCACCACTCGGGTTGGGAATTTACCAAATTTCGAATTTCACCGTCGTTTGATCATCTAGTGTGACTGTCTGTGTCAAGAACGCAGCTGTAGAAAGGCGGGTGAGCGGCGAGTGTTGGATAACAGGCTGAGAAAAAGTATACCGCCGATAGTGCTTTCTCGGTAGTCATCGAACTGGTCCTTGACGAAGCGCAGGACTAAGCTGTTGCAAGATCCTTGAATGACGGATCCACGACGAAATGTAACACCCTACCTGGACTTCCCAACTGCCGACTCGCCTGAAAGGAATAAATAAGAGGACTTTTGGGCAGACGACAAGGAGAATGCCTACCGAGGAGAACGAGTTTGAACTGGAACTGCTTTGACATTGGTCGCGGTCAGGGAATGAAGGAATGGACTCCAAGGTAAGGCAACGCGTCGTAAGCAGTGCAAAGCCGCAGGCTTGCCTTCACAGTAACTGTTGCTTATGTAATATATTATTCCCACGGGAATTGCACATGTACAAATTTTTGCACCCCGCCCCGACCTGCTTGTAAACCGCCATCATCATCGTTCCCTACGTTTGCTCCTTATCCCAGGTTGAGCTACACCGTCCAGAAAGTTTCTTCTCAGTGTCGTCACCAGCACACATTTCTCTCGCTGTTTCAGTTCTCGTCTGCTAAGCTCGCCTGCTCAGTGCCCGTGCAAGCCCTCGTTTTCGTCCTAAAAAGAACAGAAAAGGAGTAAAAAAAAGGAAATGAATCGTCATCATCCTTACGGTGGTGGAGCCTATGATGGCGGCCATAGAAGAGGTGGCACTCCCGGTGGACCAGGACCTGATAGATCCTACAATCACAGAGGCGGCACTCCGCGTGGGAGAGGCTTCGGTCGCGGTCGGGGCAGCTTTCATAGTGGCTACGACAGCGGTCCTTCCAGTCCCTATGATCAAAGTCAACATCAAGCCGACGTCAGCCCGTACAATAGCTACGACACGGGCACCCAAGACCATTTCTATCAAAATGGAAGTGGTAGTTATGCAGGTGCCACTCCCTCCACTCAGTACACTGCCCAGAGCACGTCAGACGGCTATACTCAGGGTTACTCCAATTTTGAAGGTGCGCTTGAAATTGAGACTGAACATGCAGTGCGAATATAGGCAGTTATCATACGTCGTCGCATCAGTTGAGCCGCAGTCAAAGCGGGGGTAAAACTGGCAGCTCTATATTGCACTCTTCGCTGGATATTCTTCTGGTGGCCTAGTAGGCATTAAGAGCCTTCGTCGCGAGCTTTGAGCTATTCATTAGCGAAAGCAGTGAAGTTGGACGTTCAGCAAAATGCCAGGAAATGAGTTTGCCAAACGTCTTTCGTTCATTTCATCACATCCTGGGCGATGTGATGCTTTGAGTTTCCCCAAGGAGTTTTGTTCATACTCTGCGACTCGATGCGCTACGTGCTCTCTTCTGCCTCGCCGCCAACTTGCTTGGTTTTCTCCCTTCTGAAGCTCCTGATCTCACCCGTATCAATCCCTGTTAGAAGTCTCTGATACCAATTATGACGACGGAGGCTTTGGCCGAACTCCCCGAAGGAATGTCCGCCGCGAACGTGATGACAAAGTTCATGATTCCATTATTGAGGAACGCATACAGCGCGAACGGCCTTGTCGAACGCTTTTTATCCGGAATATCAAGGCAAGTCACTACTGAGTGCAAGGCTCGATTTGGAGCTTGCACTGCTCGTATATGCTCGTACTGATAGCTTCCATTCTCTTAGTACGAAACTAATAGTGAAGATGTCCGTCGCTCATTTGAAGAGCACGGTGAAATTAAAACCTTTTTTGATCTTATTGCCACACGCGGAATGGTCTTCGTTACCTATGTGAGTTACCTGAAGTGGGACTCTGTATTTCGCTGAGAACCGTCTGTTTAGTACGATCTAAGGGCCGCTGAAAGGGCTAGGGAACGCCTGCAAGGTTCCGAGATCAGCGGTCGACCTGTAGGTTACTGTTTTCAATATCCAAGTTTGGGTCTGACCGAAGACCTCGGGGTTACATTAGATTGATGTCCACTATTCACTGCCACGGGACGATCAGAAACAGGGAGGCAATGACCGAGAGAAAAATCAAGTGAGCATCAATTTGCTATGGTTATATATCTACTGAATATCAGGTTAGCAATACCAGGGTTGTCTTATAGTAACGCTGAAAGATTCTCGTCAAATGATCGACGACAACGAAGTGCGACGCAAACTCCAACAATTCGGAGATGTCAAGTCCGTAATGCCTGTTGGAGATCGCACAGAGTATGCGACTCTTTCTCTTACTTACTTCCTAGTTGCTCATGTTTATTCTAGTCAGCGATATGTCGAATATTATGACATGCGGGTACGTAAGGTGCCATGCTACATCGTTCGTTGTCAAGCTCACCCCAAACTAGAATTGTGATGAAGCCTTCGATCGGCTACGTCATCAAGGCTTGCAAGATGGTACGATGGATATTATCTACGCATGGGAAGAATCCGAGATGACTGGTCCAGCCACGCAACGGTAGACTTTTGATCAATTCTTCCGGCGCATTCATTGATGTAAATTGTACCTCAGCCGTGAGCCAAGATATGATGGGGGTCGAGACTGGGAAGACCGAAGTCACAGTTTCCGAGGCCGCGGGCGTGCCCGAGGCAGAGGTCGAGGCCGGGGTTACGATGACGGTTGGGACCGTAGAGATGACTTCAGAGATCGCGACAGACGTGGCTTTGACGATGATTCTAGGGGTGGACGTGGTGGTGGCCGAGGCTACGGTGGCGACAGGGGTGGATATGGTGGCGACCGTTTTGATTCACGTCCACCTTACTCTGCTGGTGGCAGCTACAATGAACCGACAAGCACGACAACTGCTTACAATCAACCTTCTTCCGGACCTGCTAGTTCGCAGGTATGTTTTTGTCATTCTTGTAAGCATGCAGCAGCCCTTGATAAGTATAGCCACCCGATGATCGCTTGGAACAAGCTAGAAGGGTGCAACAGCTGTTGGCTGCCTTGAAGCAGCCCCAGAATGGAACTGCGCCTCCTCCTGTACCTAGTCAACCAGCACCTGGCCCGGTTCCTCCCCCGGCACTTCCAATGCCACCAATTGCACAGCCGCCGCCTAGCGCAGCTTCGTACTACCCCCCTCCATCAATGCAACAGCCACCGCACCCGTATCAGGCTATACCTAGTCAGAGTACGAGTCCTTATGGGCAAATGCCGCCACAGACCCAAACACCACAGCCAGGACAAGCACCTCCGGGAATGGGCACCCTTCCTCCTAACATTCTTGCATTACTCCAACAATCGTCGAGCCAGCAATCCCCACTGGCGCCCCAGCAATCATCTGCCCCCCAGTATGGAATACCTCCGCCTCCACAGATGATGTCACCCCCTCCAATGTCAAGTCTGCCTCCTGGTGCTCCGCAACCGGGCGGCCCGGGATACCAACAACTGATGGCTTTCCTTGTAAGTCGTCCGCTCGTCCGCCTTTTCCTCCCTGACCATTCGCCGGCAGGCGTCCCAGAAACGAGGTTAAACTACACATAAGCTGGCGCATGCCGTGCTCCATCGAGAGTCATTCCTTCAGCTGTTGGACCTCTGCGCCATACATGTTCGCTGCTTGTCGTGTAAACCCAGAGTCTGTAGTACGCTATCTTTATGAAATTCGTATTCCTTCGTCTGTTCATCGACGGTCACTGGTTCTGGAGAAACCCTTGATAGGCGAGCATCTACCCCCTGAGGCATGGTAACCGTCGTGGTGGACATCACACGTCTTACCATTTTACTCTTTGGTCATTAAGGGTATTGACAATTCACATTCAAAGGTTAGACCCCCCCCCGAACAGGTGATTTACCTCAGTCCCGCCGTACAAACACCGCGATCGTAAACGTGTAGCGACGGGGGGATCTAAAGAATGATGATCCTGTCATCGATTCGAAGCACGCGTTTTGGAGGAAATTTAATAATATTATGCATCTCGCTTCAAAGTTCGCCCCAAACGTCTTGTACCTGTTCTTTTTCTTTCTTTCTTGACTTGTTCCCCTGCCCTTGCGATCGCCTGTGCGGTCCCGCGTTTCAACCGCCAAGACAGGTAGGCTCGCGTGTCTCTCTGTAACACCAGCACAGGTTCCCGTCAGTGTACGATCTCGATCTATCAATCTCGCCACCCGTTTTTGAACGTTCAACGACGATCCCATCGTGATTCGCAAGTACAGTACATGACATCCGCAACAGCTCCGCAGACATGTACCAGAGGAAAAAAAAAAGGCTCACACTTGATTTTGCAAGTCCCAGAAAAATGGGCTGTTCCGGTCCGTCGGATGCCAGTGGTGATCCGGTGGTCCCTTTCGCAATTCCAAGACCCGTAAATAGATATCGGCGCGTTGGTTGCGGCCGCCGCTTCCAAGATTGCTTGAGGGTGCGAACGCCGGGGCCCTCCGTCAAAAAGATCTCGCTTGAGAAACGCATGCAAAATGCCCACATATACGTTGTAACTTGTAACTTGTTTTAAGGGTTTCGTAGCCAGCTCCTGACAGTGACACCTGTTCGGGTGCATGGCATTGTCGTCATTTAGACCACAACTAAGTATAGATGAGGTTGGAATTCGGGCAGGTACGTACATGAAATACCGCCCATCGGAGCTCCGGTGCATCGAGGCATCAATCTTCGAACCCTGGTCCCTCACTGAACCTGCTTTCTGTCCTTACGTCTTATCCGGCGGCCGATAGTTTAATCGACGTTCAATTTGGACACAACAGGCTGAAAAGACCAACCCTCTGAATGCCATTGCAGGATATACTCCTGGAAAAAAAAAAAAACTATATTCTAGCCATTCATTCATTCTACTTCACAACGTGACCAATGCGTAGACATTAGCCGCGATGATGATAAGCCATATAATATACCCAATGGTCGTCACAATCTTGCCACTGCTGAAGTCAACCACTTCATCTTCGGTATCAGCTTCTTTGTCTCTCGACGTATCAACACGGTCGACGACATGGAGCGAAGGGGCACCAGGAGGGGTTTGAGTTGGAGATGCAGACTCGGACGGCGACTTGACTGACATGATGCGCGAGGAAGACGTGAGATAGACGAGCGGAAGAATGATGAACGGAAGAACGATGGACAGGATAACCTGACTTGTGACCAGCAATGTGTTCAAACCATTTTCACCTACAACGGAAGCGACTATGACGGAAGGGATAAGCCCGAGGACGCGAGTAATAAGACGGCGAAGTGTGGGCTAAGGGAACAATCATCAATGCTCGTGGGAGGCTAAGTGAAGTAAGTTTTACCGAAACTTTCCAGTGCAAAAAACCTTCTGAGACGCTCTGACCAGCCACGGTAGCAACGAGGGATGCACTTTGGCCCGAAGCAAGCAGGGCGAGAGCGAAAAGAAGAGCGGCACCTATCTCGCAATCAGCAAGCGAGCATTGTGAGACGGAATACACTTGCCATTTCCGATGGTATTTTTAATTAGTGAATGGGCATCGAATAAGCTTGCTGGAGACTCGTTTCCATAAGCTCCCGAGTTATAATAGAACACAGCGCTCGAAATAATGAGGATCCTGCGGCGGCGAAGTGAGCAGTGCCGAGCAAGCTGGCTCTTTTATACTTACAAGGAGTTAATAATAACAGCAAATGTCATTAAGCTTGCTGCGACGTCAGCCATACCGTGGTATATGTGTGATTTGACGAAGCCGAGCTTGTTGTTCTCCCGATCAGCGTGTGTTAAGACATTCGGCGGATAACTGGTCTCATCCGAGCGGGAAACACTGAGCAGTCTTCTCCAACTGAATATGGAACGTATGGATCGAAGCATGTGCTGCGACAATGTCATCTGATGCGAAGATGAAGTCTCCGAAAGCTTTGGCAAATCTCGCTCTGAGTCTTTTGCCAATCGGTCTTGTGTTGCGAGATGAGATCCAAGGAAGAGGCTGTGCGGCATGACGGTGGCACCCACGATCCCCACAGCTGAAACGACGATAAGTAGTCGTACGGAGAGATAGGGAGTACATACAGGTATAGAGAGAACCGCTTGCGAAAAGCCCTCCGGATGGAACAAATCCGCGAAAAGCATCTCCCCAATTGACGGCCACTTTAGATAGAATGAATGATATGCAGATGAGTGTGGCTAGAACCTTCAGAAGCATTAAGACATCCCGTCGAGGGAGATGACTTGTTACACACCAACGCAGCAATAAGACCTTCGAATAGTTTCACCGGTCTACTCTTCAATGGGTTCTCGATAGCGAGGATTAGCATGACGTCAGTGGCAGTCAATACGACCGTTGACCACAGTGGGAGCGCAGGAAACAGGAGGACGAGAGCGATTGCAGATCCCAGCATTTCCGCCAAATCGGTGCAAATAATGGCGATCTCAGCGAGAAGGTAAAGTGGGTAAAGAATACCCCATCGCCACAATAACTTGTGCTGCGGGCGGTCATGAAACAACAGGCGACAGTGTGAAGCAAGGTCTATGCAAAAGTTAACTTTAATCGCACAAACAACGAAAGAATCTACCG
This sequence comes from Lanmaoa pseudosensibilis, assembly GCA_038092875.1. Classification (NCBI taxonomy): domain Eukaryota; kingdom Fungi; phylum Basidiomycota; class Agaricomycetes; order Boletales; family Boletaceae; genus Lanmaoa; species Lanmaoa pseudosensibilis. The sequence continues at coordinate 39,798 of JBBPRF010000003.1, read as the reverse complement.
AGACCCGTTACAACTCCTAGACGAGATGCGAGCACCTGTGAGATGGATCAGAGATGGCGGCCTGCGGTGAAATAGAAAATCCAACCTGCAAAAAGCTGGAAAATATCCCAGCGAGGAGAACAGTGAACAATAAGCTGTACCCATATTGCGAGCCGGCCTGCAGATCGACAACCCAATTCCCGCTGGAGCAACGGTCAATCCATCCGATAGCGTGATAAATGCTTGGATGACTCACGGGTCAAAATAGGCCACTGAGCAAACGAGTCCTACACCTGTATGCTTCGTTGCATGATGGTATAGTTGCCATCCGACGTGATAGAGTTTTGTAGACCATCCAGTGCGATGGGCGGTTTGATTTACTTCATCTTCGGTCGGAACGGCAGCAATCGACATCACGTTCAGAGGAAAAGATGAAAAACGACACTCTATGCGACCCCAAGGAGGTTTTGGGCGATAACATAAAAGCGAGCACAAACAGGAGGTTAGAGCGTGGGGACTTGGAATGTGTGTGTTGTCAAAATCACCGCCTCACCGAGACGGGTCTCCTTAGGCGATGCTCGCGTGGCAGTCCGACTGCACCCGTTTAGCGAGAACTAGGACGTACTCTACATGCCCCTACTCATCAAAAATCAGAATCAAACACGCCGTCTTTTCCAAGACTCGATAATTCGTCATCACCAAGCAAACACGATGCAAATACCTGCTTAGACAGATCTAAATACTCTAGTTACTGCGATGGCTTTGACAGCCACGTACCTCCAGCTCTTTTTTGCTTATGGCGGCCGTAGGCTTCTTACATGAAGCCGATTGGAAGACTGGAGCCGCAACCGTGGTAGGTCCTGAAGAGCCTCCAGATGGCAACTTACTTCTGCTGCGCGCGGCGGTAGTCCCGTCGCTCGGCTTGGCTGCAATTAGTCCAGCAGCATTTGCTCGTGGAGGCGGAGTTCCGTGCGTGACTAGGGAAGCACAAGTATGGCCCCTGGTCGCATCTTTCCCGTTCCCCGAGTGCTGTCGTCTTGGTTCTTCTTGTACAGGTAAAATAACGTTTCCAATGGTCGTATCAGCCAATTCTGCAAGCTCATCATCATCCAAGAGGCCGTCTGCATATGCCTGAATTGTGGCCCAGCTTTAGCCATAGAGCACGATTTCACGCAGCACAAGTCACCTTCAGGTCGTCATCCACTACTTGGACTGGTTTAATGGGTTTGAGACTTTGCAACACTTCTTTCTCCAGCCTCTCCCAATCTCGTTCTGGGACCACCGGCTTGGTTACGCCAAGGTTGGCAAGTTGATCAGCAGCCTCGTTCCCTTCAATTCCGACATGGCCACGAACATGTTTGAACTCGACTGTCTGAGACGTCTTCCGACGCACGTGAAGAAGCGCAGCTAGATATTTAATGAGAGCGCGGTTCTTCACTGGTTTCCCATCGGCAGCGAGGAAGCCGTTCCTCATCCAATTGAAAATCCATGACGACACACCTGGTCGTGATATGGTGAGTGTACGAATCAGAAGAGAGCGGAGTCAACTACATTGAATGGAGTACTTGGAATCGGTTTTGATCAAAAGTCGGCGCTTCAGACGTGGAGTCGTCTCCAGTATACGGACGATTGCCTATATGCGTAATTAATTTATGGAGGTGGGGTAAAGGTGGAGAGCTAACGATGAGTTCGGCCCGGTTGTTCGTCTGATCGCCAGGACATCGCTCCGCAATGTTCCTAGATGTCTGTTGGCGCAGACTGAAGCTCGCGCGCAGAAGGCATACCTGGGATCGCCATGGCCCCACCACACTCCGATTCCAGCGATGGAACCGACTTGTCCATTTCCCCTACAAGCGCCATCGCAGTAGACTATGTCACAGTCTTTTTCATCTTCAGCTGTCGAACGGGCCGCCTGGACGGTCTTTGTGTACGCGTTCGGCTCTGGAACGAGAGTAGCTCGACTTGTGGATGCGACTGGTACAATATCGCGGGAAGCAGATGTTCGCGCTGTGCTCGGCTTGGCAGCCATGAACTCGTTTGCTTCAGCCTCGGTGCTCAGTTTCTTGTAGATCGCACCTGTGAAGCCCTTGACCTGAGCCTCACAATCGGCCCTAGTTGTGGTCAACGATGGCGAGCATGTTCATTTCGGTGCATACCAGGAGAGATAAATTCCGGGCACTCGACCTATTCGCACTGCATAGTAGCCAAGTTTGGAGGCTTTGGGCATTGTGGTATCCTTGAGTTGGGGGTGACGGCAGGTTGAAAATGTAGGCCTCGTGTATCGACTTCTCGCTGCCAATACACCCGGGGTAAACAAGGTACGGGAAAGGGCCGGGAGAGGGAGATAAGAGGCGGCCAGACTGTAAAACTGGTAAATCTAACCTCTGTCTGGGGTTCACCCGAACACTAACGGGAACTTTTCTCAAGGTATCTGCCTTGTTCCAATATGAGCTAGACCCTGAAGACGTGTTGTCAAGCGTCCGTTCGTCTTTCCAAACTGAGACTATCTCTTGTCCGAATGCGGTCGCTTCCTTGTATTTGCATTTTTGTGTCTCTCCCCTCCTTGGTATAGTATATAACATGATCTCCTTCCCGTCGTCAACATCACAGACCTGTCAGGTCAACGACCCTTCCTCGACGACATCCTCTGCGCAACATTGTTCGCCCCATTCGTCGCATCACACAGATCCTACCAGCGATTCCATCTTATCACTCAGATCGCGCACCCATACTTCATATCACCATGTCTTCCTTCAACTACGCTGCCTCTCCCCAATCCCCCACTTTCGGGTTCTTCCCAACCGCACCCTCCGCGCCCCATGCATTCTCTACCCTACACAGGGACCCCCGCGACTCGCACGCGATGTACGCTGCGCTGGGCTCTGCCATGGGCATGCAGTCGAGCAGCCCGCAATCTCACAATGGCGGGGGCAGCTTCAATCCTCTGAAGAAGCTCTACAGGAAGTAAAAAACCTGAATCTGCGTCTGATCTATGACGTGTCACGTGTCACATGTCACGAGCTATCAAACACTGTAGCATAGGGAAAGGTAGATTCAGAGGGAGGTGAAGGATCGCGTTGCAGTGGATGAGGATGCTGGAATATCATCACCACGACTGTTCGACATTCTATCTGTATCCAATTATTGCATAGAACACCAAAGTACTGTATCATTTATTTTGTTTCACTAGTCAAAGTCGTTGGCCCGGACCGGCAAATCCCGCACAGATCTCACTCAGTGACAGTGCACTTTGCTCTTGACCCTCCTCGACATCAGACATGGCCCCGTCGCGAGCCTCGACGTCGCAGACCAGCAACTTCAACTCTGTCTACACTCTCTCACTCCTCTCAGAGTACAACCATACCCTCGACTCTCTCCCCCTCGACCTCTCACGCAACTTTGCTGACCTCCGCGAGCTCGATGCCGTCTTGTCCTCCTCCATGGCCTCCATCATCATGAAAATCAGGAACCTCACCCAAATCATCGAGGACGGCTCCTCCTCCAAGCAGGAGCGTCTCATTCTTCTCGCAGACATCGCTGAGGAGGCCGCCCGCCTCAAGCTCGGCGGCGAGGACAAGATTCGTGTCGCTTGCCAAGCCGCAGACAACCTCAAGGGCCATATAGACCACATGCGGCTCCTTCTGGGCCAGGTTCCCTCCTTCGACATCTCCGTCTTGAACCGAAGCACCACATACCCACATATCTCCACTCGCTCATATATGCCCATCCCCGAAAATTCACGTCGCAAGAGAGGCAACTATGGCTCCATTATGAATACAGCTCCGGACGTCAGCCCCGCAAAACGCAAGCGCAACCCTCGAGATGATGATATTGACATTTCCGGTGGCAAGTCCCCTCGCAAGGACAACAGGCTCGGGGATGCGCAATCGAGGCCCCGCAATGGTGCACGCTCTAGAAAGTAGGTGCATCTTTTATGCTATTTAACCCTACCTGACACCCGCTCTCTAGACCAGATCGCGCACCGTCCCCAACGGAGTCTGTCCTGTCAGTCACCTCGCATATCCCACCATCAACGTCTCAACCACATGCCAGTACCTCACGCGCCTCGGCACACCTCGGCCGCGGCGGTAATAATGCGAATAAAAGAACGAAAAATCAGGCTACCTCTCAGCCGTTTGATGATTCCCTCCCAAACGGCCCGACGGCGCGTAGAGACGTCTTTCCCGGGCCACCGGCAGCATCGTCAACTCATCCGTCACTCCCTTTGCCATACGCAAATGGCGCCAACGGTCTACATAACTATGACATGTCCAATGGCCATGCAATGGCGGGCGACTGGTCTGGTCCACCACCGCACGGGCAGCTGGAGGGACCAGGAATGCCTGTTACGCGTAACACACATGGTGGCCTGCCGATAGGTCCTGTTACCGTGATGACGCCTATCTTACCCATGGGGCCAACAAACGATCATCCGGCGAGTGTAGCAGCAGACACAGCTACAGAAGCGGGTGAGGGTGAAGGCGAGGGCGATGACCGGACGTACTGTTTCTGTGATGGTGTAAGCTACGGAGAGATGATCGCATGTGACGACGAGGACTGCGAGCGGGAATGGGTGCGTTTTTACCTCATGTTGTTTATCGGACAGCACCTGACTTGTGGCCTTGCTTCTAGTTTCACCTTAATTGTATTGGCCTCGCGTCGGTTCCAGATGGGTCATGGTTCTGCGATGTGTGTAGAGCCAAGCAAAAGAATGCTAGGCGCGCCGCGAGGGGAGGCAAAAAGCGCGTCGGTGGTGGCGCGCGTTCAGGCGGGAAAGCTGCGAATAACTCTTGACATGTTGTACTTGAGTACCTCTCGTATGTATAGTTGGCTTGTCTTATTATTTACTGTAATCGTGAACCGCTTATAGTTACTTCCTCGCCCATTCTTACGACCTAACAAGCTGAGATGCCTTCCTGGATTGCAATGCTTCCTCGGCAGAGCTCGTAGCAAAAAGAAAGGCACAAACACGATATCAAGACTGACGTACACACAAATCTCATAATTAAATGGCCTCTCATACCACCCCCGATTGTGGCGCCTCATGAGTCAATGGAATTGCAAGAGATCGATGTTACCAGGGTGTACAATAAAAAGTCATATACATAGTAAAATAGCTCAGCGCCTTTTGGACCCACGACCGTCATCCAAGCCTGGTGAAATACGACGCTTCCTGATCGGCGTGTCAGATGACACTCATACGTTGAAGTCATAAAGGAGTCACCTGCTATGTCCACGATCTTCTGGTTCCCGTGACGGCGTCCTTGTACCACCATCCTTGGCAGTACCACCGTAATCCAAACCCTCAACCGCAGGAGCATTCCCATCTCTGTCCTTGTATCTATTTTGATTCCGAGGCCCGGTTGGAACACCGGGAGGCAACGGGGATGCTGGTCTCGCAGGACCTTGCGGCGCTGATTTGGAAAAAAATAGATCAAGAATACCACCACTGTTCGTAGAAATGACGTACGACCATCGTATCTTCCTCTCCCGCGACCAACGAATCCGCCCCGTCCACGTAATCCCTGCGCCATCGCCCTCCCACGAAACTGTACTGGAGGAGCCCCACGACCAACGTGTCCAGGCGTTGGAGTGGGTCCTTGAACAGGCGTTTGCACTGGCACCGTCACGGGAGTCGCGTTGCCTTCCATGCCACCGTACATTCCCTGTCCTATAGGTCCTTGCTCCTGCTTAAGAACGAACGCGTGACCGCGTGAACGCCACGGATTTCATTATGTGTAGCTAGAAGTAAGAGGGACTCATCCATACCTGCATACCGTAGTCAGCATTCATCCCCAATCCCATCATGCCGGGACCTGGACCCCCTCCAAATCCGTCCTGCATGCTCATCTGTACACTCTGTTCGGGTGTACCATTCGCCACGACAGGTCCTACAGGGCCGGGTCCTGGGCCATCTTGCATCATTGGGCCTCCACCCTGCATCTGCAAACCCAAGTCACCGTTCATGCCCATGCCCATCGACATGTTCATTGCTCCCATGCCAGACATGTCCAACATCGGGTTCATTCCGACATTGGGACCCATCATGGTAGCACTCGAGTTGCTGTTCATCATTGCATTGGCACCAGTCATCACCATCGTACGCAAGTCGGGGGGTAATGCTGTGAGTTGGTCCTCTGGCATGGCTGCAAAGTTCTACATGGCAGTGTCAGCCTTCCTATATAACGTAGAACCATAATCGTCGGATACGCACGAGCACGTTAGTCTTGAGTACATTTGCAAGTTCCCCTAGATCCCGTCTTCTGTAACAATATGCCTCCCAAGAGATTTCATCGAACCCGTAGTTAAACCAATCGCTGATATCTGAACCTGGCCGACGCCATGGCTTTTCTGCCATTGCGCTGAGATCAACTTCAAGGATTGAACGACCATCGAGAATGCCGGTTAAATCTGGGTTTATTGAAGGGTGTGAAGGGGGTGCAGCAGGAGGGGGGAGTGAAGATGGGTCTGGGCCTTCGTCTAGGCGAATATCTGTGGTGGAAGATGGGACAGAAGGGGGTGCGGAAGTAATGGGTGGTGGGATTGGTTTTGCCGGGGCACCTCGCTCATGAGGAGTGTATTCCGTGGTCAGTTGGGAGGGTGGAGCTTCAGAAATGTGAGCATAAAGGTAAAAAAAAAAACAAGAGAGCTAGTATACGTTTACTCGTTTGGGTAGTAGGACGAGACTGGAGTGGCCGCCCTGCGGCATTCTGTTGTCTACACCGGAATTAGCACCAGACGGGAGAGGAAGGATGTATGCTCACCGGAAATCAAGGGACCGTGAAGTTGGTTCCATGATGATTTCGATATCCTGACAACGAACTGTGAACACGCATATCGAGATTGTCACGCAACACATACGTCCTCATCACTCTCCTCTTCCTCCACTACACCATTCTCACCGTTTGCACCGTTTGCACCGTTTTCACTGTTTCCGCCACTTTCACTATTTTCTTCCTCATTTTCCTGTTCGTCCTCGCCAGGCGGTGGACCGAATGGGGGTTCTTCCTCGGTCTTGGATTCCAAGTTCTCGAGTACGCCGTTGGACGGCTTTACCACCTCGACTAGGACACTGTAACAGAGACTTCAATAACAACAACCAAGAAGCTCACCCACCCAAGAAGACTCACGGTTGCGACTCTGATGATCACACGGGCAGCAGCAGATATGTTAAAAAAGTTGATGGTATTGAGTGAACAAAAATACAGCAGGCGAAGACTCCTTTGCGGAGCCTCCGAGAGTTCAAGTCTGAGCTGTTCTTACCAGAGGTCGCCACCACCGTCGCGCCCGTCTCACCGTACAGAAAGGCGTCGTCGTCGTCCCTGGTGTTTGTCGAGTCAATAAACGCGGTTGTACTAAAGAACGGACGGACATTGAGCTCAGCGCTTCCCACCCACAACGAATACGAGCGAATACACCTCGGAGTAAAGAGACAAAGCCCGCGTGACCAAAAGTCTGTGTGACTTGGTGTGACATGTCCTTGCCACGTGCTACCCGTACTGGGTATCGAGTGCACGGGCTCTTTCTTTTTCGATAACTCATGCTTGTTCCCCGCGTTGTCTCCTCGACACCGCGCTTCCTCGCCCGCGCGTATGTCGTGTCCATCGAGGCCCCCGTCGTCTACGAAGGAAAACCCGTTCCACGTCGCTACGGCGACCGCAAAACACATCTCTACAACCAATACACCCGCATGCTAGCCCAGAGCACCGATGCACCCATCATATTCCTCCAACACAAAGAATTTACCGCGCGCAAGATGCAGGACCTCCGGCGAGAGATCGAACTCGCAAGCACGCGATTCGCACCCTCCCTTGCCTCGCCTTCCCCATCACCCGTCCCGGCAGAGCCCCCGACGCTCACGATCATGCGGACGTCCATCTTTGGCGTTGCTTTACGCGACTTTACCCCCATAGACGTGGACAAGACAAACCAGATTGCAAAACTTGTCGAAGGCGGCTTTGCTGTCCTCGCGCTGCCCTCACTCAGTCCACCACAGCTGAATGCCATCATCCGTGCCATTGATCGCGTAGTCCCTCCAAAGAAGGGACAGGCAAAGGCAGTGGAGGCGAAACCCAGCAAAGGGAAGGGGAGAGAAGAAGACTCGGACTGGGTTCCTGGGAGACCAGTCCCAAGGGTCAAGCCAGTGCTGTCACCTGAATTCAGGGTCATGGGTGCATTCATCGAGGGGCGCGTGTTCTCCGCTGCTGGGGTCAAGGATGTCGCGAAACTACCACCCCTTGACACCCTGAGAGCTCAGATTGTTGGACTGCTCAGTACACCTGCAATGCAACTCGCGGCAGTGCTCAGCGAAGCAAGTGGAGGCAGACTGGCAAGGACACTGGAGGGGTTCAGGAAGGGATTGGAGGAGGGGCAGAGCGCAGACATTCCACCATTATAGTATCGACTGGCATGCTTACATTTATAATCTTATCCTACCCCCAGCAACCGAGAACCTTCGAGAGCTCACTCTTGCAAACAAAATTCCCAGGTCCGATCCTCCCCTCCTTCACCTGTCTTTCCGTGACCGTGCGCTCTCTCACCTTTTGTCATTCTGTGCTCGTAGCCTTTCCATACATGTCTGTGGAACGCGAACGATCGCAGGAGTCTGTACCGTGGGCTGGGCTCTTCGCCGATCCTTGTGGGTTTAGGGGGAGACTTTGCCAACCGGGGAATATCCCTGCGGAGGCGTTAGCTATGAAAGTATGCGCTGCACCAAACACACCATGCAGTGTACGGAGCAACGTTTCGGAGTGTGATCAACGCCGTTCCTCTCTCACCACCAGAGGTCGGTGCCATGTCCATATCAGATCCAGAGACCTCATCTTCCTGAGGCTCTTCGTCGTCATCGTCATCCTGCCGTTTGCGCCTGCGAGCAGGATGAACGACTGGTATCGGTCCAAGCGTCAGGCAGTGTGGTGCGGAACGAAGAAAGTCCAATATAAGACGCTGATTGGATAGGATATTCCTATCCTGGTCGGTGATACCCTTTCCTTGACAAGCGAGAGAGTGAATTAGAACATACGACCCGTCGATCAAACGCGTACCTGCATGAGGAAAGTTCCAAACGATCCGATCCCAACGCCTTCCCTTCAAGACGGAATGTTTCTGTAGTTTGGTCGCATCGATTCCGAACAACACCTCGGCACCGCGTTGCTTGATGGTGCTCACGATGGTTTCCGCGTCTGGGTATTTGGAGAAACATTCCTCTTGAGAGTCGTATGAAGTCGCTGTGATGTTCGCTGGTACAAGATGCTCCAGGGACGACGGGGGATCTATTATGAGCGCCCGAGCAAACGAAAAGTTTCCTTCTCCTATGAGGAGGATCTTGTCGGTAGGTTTGAACGGGATAGTCGGTGGACGAACGGGTCCCTTGTCCTTTGCAGCATTTTTAGACTGCTTTCCCTTCTGCTCGGCGACTTTGGCAGCATGTTCTGCCTTTTCTTTGGCTCTCAGTCTGGATTGTTGCGATTGAAGCGTCGCTTTGAGCGATGTTTTCTTCTTATGACCCATATGTGCTTTCAAACTGAAAGCGGTTGTTTGGTCCTAAGGCTGTTGCCAAACACACGCATGATAGGACACGTCACAGCCGAAGCCCACATTGCAAACAAATCGTCAATACAGAGTTATCACTCGGCTCACGTCGTTCATTCTACCAACACTTTTCTAATAAAAATGGCGAGTTTGTTGCATTCTTGTCGTCTTGCGCACAACCCTGAAGAATGTTCAGCCTACTCAATTTGAGTTGCGACACAAAAACGCCCAGTTCGCCAACGCAGTCAAGGCAGGCAAGAAAGCAGTCAAGCCTTCACGACAGGACCAGCTGTCAAAACGAAGCCCAGTTAGCTTATGGGCTCTAGGGATTGTTTTATTTGTGGTTGTAGGCGGAGGTGAGTCTCTGAGCGACTCATCTTTTTCGCTGTCTAACATATACTCTTCAGTGCTATTCGAACTGGGCAGAATATTGTTCTTGTAAACGTCGAGTCATGCTTAGCAGAGAACATCGTTTCAGTCGTTCGCCGTATATTTATTGGGCACGTATTCTGTCACAATTTAACTATCTTCTTCAACATCAACCCCTGAGTTACTCGCTGTCGCGCTGATACTCATGCTCTGGCTCCTTGCACTCGTCGCCCCGCTGCCTACTACTTGCTTGCCGACTGTGGCCTTGTTCGACGGACCGGCTTCCTCGATGCCTTCCATAGCATCACCCTCGAGTTCCTTTTCATCAATCTTGACTTCGTCGCCCGCCCAGATCCGTGCCGTGGGTTGCCAGATCATAACGACATTGTCTTCAGACGCGCTTGCCGCTGTCCACTGTTCACCTACGCCAGGTGCCCAGCAGAAATCAGACGGTCGTGCGGTGTGACCTGAGTAGATGGGAGCTATCAGCTTGCGTGATGCCGTGGAAATTGGTGTCAAATGACTTGCCTCCGTGGATGAACATGAGTTCTGGTGGTCCATCTTCCTGGTCATCAGGTGTCTGTTCGACCCCAATCTGTGCAAGGTCCCATATGTTGATACGCCTATCACTCGATGCGGAGGCGAATACTGATGCAACGTGTGGTGACCACGCGAGGTGCAAGACCTCATCAGTGTGTGACTCAAAGATATGAACTCTCTTCGAGGTGTTACGGGTGTCGTGGAGGGCAATGGTCTAGAAAACAGGTATGATGGACGCAAACGGTTACCGAAACGGCTTCTGGGATCTACCTTGTCTGCGCTACCAGTGATAAGGAGGCTTTCTTGGGCAGGATTAAAGGCGCAAGCAAGGATTTCTCGATCATGCGCCTGGACTTTTGTAGTTGGTTCTGCTGGAGATCGGGTATCCCACCTAGCACGACAGGCTATGCATAAGTATAGGACTCCAGAACTAATGGGTGTACACACAAGAGAAGCAACTTGTCATCACTGACACTTGCGAACACATTTTCTCTTGTTGGGTGCCAGTCAACGTCCTGCCACGCGGAAAGGTCAACGCTAGCACTAAAAATGTCGTTCGTGGGCCACTCACCCCAACAACAGAGGTGTGACCTTTGAAAATAGTGGTGGGTTCAAGGGTGTTCCTCGCCTTGGTGTACGAATTTATGTCCCATAGGCAAACGGTCATATCCTCAGATGCACCGAGGATATGTCCTGTTTTTACTGGGTTCCACGCCAGTCCGAATCTACACTCGTTAACCCTCCAGTAAACACAAGACGCGAACTAACATACCCTTCCTTTGTCTGCCCAACGAGTTTGATATCCGGCCTACACACACCTCCCCGCTCTGGCTCACTCGAATGCTTTGTTCGATCAAAGATAAATACCTCTCCAGATATCGATTTCGTGGCGATCAAGTCTGGATTCTGCGGCATGTAACGCGCCCGGTTGACTTCTCCCGCATGATTGATTTTTTGTATGACTTGGATCCGCGGTTGGGGTGGAATAGTGTGTCCGCCGAGTTCGCCACGCTCGTCGTCGTAGTCGCTGCGATCGAGCTTGTCAGCCAAGGGGCCATCGCGCTTCGGTATATGAACGGTGGCGATTTGAAGGTAGTCTTGTGCTTGGCCAGAGGTGTGCGTGCCCAGAAGTAATCTGTGGACGGTGTAGGGCTTGTTTGGAGGGCTGTAAAAGGGTTGGTGAAGGGGAGAGAGCCTCGAACAAGGCAAGACGCACGACTCCTTGTCCGGGAACCACTGGCACGTCAGACTTGGCCAGTCTAGCGCGTGCGTGATGACTAGATCATACAGATACGGTGCGTTCTTCTTCCTGGCAAGGAGAAACGTGAGGATAAGTTCATTGTATGGTAAGACGAGATGGTCTTGCTAACCATGTTTTGTACTCCTGCGAGAGTGAATCGGCTCAGATCTCAGCGCTGAGCAAGAATGTCAGTAAAACAAACCTCGTTGATCAGTTTGTTCTCCTCTTCGGCAGCGAGGTCGTCTTCCATATCCTCATCCTGTACCGTTGGCTTCATTTCCGGAAAAACTGAAAATTCCTCGGATATTGATGATGTCCTTTGAAATTTCGAAGGTTGGAGCAAGGCAGACACAGATATGGGTGGTGGCGTTTTTGATCAAGGCGCGTCGCGTCAACTCAACGATCAAGAGTCGCAACTCATATGTCCGCTCACATGCACGCGTTCTCGCGACTTACAGTATTAACACACGAGTGGTGGGGCAACCTAGTGCCTATCTAGTGCATTCGCGAAGTGACCAAGGAGAGTCTGTCTCTCAACAAGCTTTCTACCTTGCTCGACAGAGAGAGCGTGTTCTCTAGCAAGGTATATTATGCTGATGACGAGACGAACGAGGTGAAAAATCTATTGATACTCCTTTTCCCATTTAGCAACAAGTTTCTCCAAATCAAACCGTGGATCCTCTGGGTCTGTAATCACTGTAGTGCAAACGTGGTCAGAAATGCAAAAAAAGGCGAGGGAAAGAGCGTAGGTGGGAACTCCCAGCTGCTTAGGCAGAAAAGAGGACAACATCACAACGCCAACAGCTGAAAGTACGACTTACCACCGTCACCCTTGGCGCTCTCTTTCTTTTGACGCCATGTATCCTTGGCCTGTACTATTAGTTGTTCACGGCGGTGGATCGCGTGGTGCTCCTTTTCTTGGTCGTGAGCTTTTTGCAGTGAACGGTGGTGGTAGATGCCGTAGAAGACGCCCGACGCCAAGGCTGTATAACGGGCAACCTATAGCAAATTATGCGTGGAGCCAGGATATTAACCGGTGCACGGAGCTGGTTCGTAGACCACTACATACGTTCAAAGTCGACGACATGACAAACTCGGAAGGATTTGTCTATGAGGAGTTTCGGAAGAAAGAGGGACGATTACAGCACTAAACGGCTACCTGAAAATTAGCACCTTCAGAACTTGTCGATGAACCGACTTGCCTGTGATATACTGGAGAACTTGGTAACTCGAGTTTCGGTCAAGTTGGAGGTTGGCGGAGCAACTCGGTGTTTTCTTGCTGACTAAGCAAATGCCTGAATTCCTTCAGGGTCTTAATCTGACAATGAATGGAGACAAGTTTGTTCTACATTGACAGCAACGTGTAGGGATAATCAAGAAAGCAACCCGTGCAAGATGGGATGGATTGGACCAGCATAAACTCCTTGGGAGCGTCCTGACGCTGACTTCATTCATGCTAAGCGCGTGAGTTCAAGCAGGCGTGACAATATCCGCAAGTTATAAGTTCCTCCGAGACACTCAGTGCGGCTGTTCAGGTTCAGAGTATTGTTTTCACGGGTGTGACAGCTCGCAGCCCGAGAGTCCATAATCAACTTGACCACCACCCGTGTGAGAAAAACCCGGGAAATGATGACCTACGTGGAGTGTGGAATGTGGAGGGATTGAAACACAAGCTGTGAGTTCGTTGATCACGTAGTTTCAAAAATTTGAAGGCTCGGATTGGCCCCGCTTTTCAAGCAAACCTCCCTTCCAGTCCACCCGAACAACGCTGCGAAGCAGTCCCAGTCCACTAGTAATAGCACGCCCCATGGACGACGACGTTGGCATGGATGCTCCTCAAATCTCCACTCTGCGCGAGGAGCCTACACCACCACCCCCGCGGGGCTCAAAGTTCAGAGTCAAATTGTTGGTCGGCGACAAGAAGGGCAAGGGGAAGTCTTCGTCCCCGAGCGTTCCCACCGCGGCGCGGAAGAGCATACCACAGAATCAGACTGAGCCCCAGTCCAAACCTGATGAGGAAGTCGATGAGGAAGAGGAAGAGGACCAGCTGATTGATGATGACGAACCAGCCCCATCCATCTCCGCCCCGGTTGCTAGTGTATCAACAGGAACGAAACGCAAAGCACCACCGAAGAAGTCGTCGCGACCCCGCAAGAGCGACAAACAGGACAAGGAGGATAAGAAGCCCGATGGTGAGTCACATCTCCATTTTCTTTACGTCGTTGCTCGCGGGACCAAACTACCATTGCTAATAGAACCTCGAGAACCTCCGGAAAACGAGGATGGGCAGAGTGTCAGCGTAGCTGCTCCGCCCGAGAAACCACCACCTAAGAAGAAGGCAACACCACGCAAAACCGCAGCACCGTCCAAGCCCAAGATCAAAGTACCCCCAAAGTATGTTGTTGTTCAGCTTTCCAGAAAACGAGTCTCATAGATCCCGCGCAGAGGAGCCAAGGCTCTGGTGGTTCCTCCCGTAGAGGACACCGCGATGAGTGAAAGTAAGCAATAATCGTGACTGTAACTGCTATTTCCTCAAAACATTCCCAGCGCACACAATCACCGCCCCGTCTTCACCATTCCCCATTTCGCGCGGTGCATCGCCCGAACCCGAGGAGGTCGAGCCGCCTCCACCTTCCGTTCCTGAACAACCAGGAGAGACTGTACCCCTTCCCTTACCAGTGTACCCTCTTCCTTCGAAACCTTTCCCGGTCCAGCCACCCCCAAAAATCGGAACAGGGTTTGCACCCGTGCAACCTTTGGATCGAAGCGGTGCTAAAGTTCGTCAGTGGAGAATTGCAAACCGCGAAATCCGAGGCATTGCAGGGGGTCGTTGGTTTGCTCGTTCTTGGGTCGGTGAGAAGGAGTCGGATTTCTCGACTACTGCAGCGACGGCTTCAGCAACTACCACCGCGAAAGTCGCAGATTCGGACAAGGTTGCACTTCCAAAATCAGTCACTTCTATATCTGCGCCAGGCAAGGCTGGCAAGTCTAAAGGGGCGCGCGGCTCTGCAGGGATATCAGCAGCACCCTCTCGTTCAGAATCTACAGTACCAGAGCTACACACCCCTAAGGCACCCACGAAGATGCGTAATATCATAACTGGGCCTGCATCGGAAGCCGGCGATGAGCATGAGCAGGTTGCCAAGGAACCCCCTAGTGTATCTGCGGTATCATAGATACGGTCTTTGTACATATTCGTTGTTTCTACTTCCACCTGTACATTATTGACTTGATTATGCACGGTTATCATATTTTTGGTTACTTTTATGCGGTCATGTTTCTTAACTACTATTTGAACGCGCCTACTAAGTCTCCGAGAAAATCCAAGGGCCAGGACCACCTAGCAGGCGGTCGACTGGACATGATATGCTACTCCACCGTAATAGCCGGTATTCGGCTTGCACCCCATTTCACCGACTTCTTAGATTTTCTGGTCCGTCCTTCGTTGCGCTGTGGCCGAACCAGAGAGCACTGCGGCAGTTCTCCAACAACACATTAGCGAATACAGTTTCTTGGTTCACATCAAAACGAACGCAGCGACGAGCTTTCCATTCTTCAGGTACTCAACACAACTCCAGCGTTCTGACTTCTTCCTCTCGAAATGTACAACCGTTCGTCAGAGACCCATTTACGATCCTCTTTTGTGGCCGCGACTTGTTCTCGTGTGCGGTATTCAAGGAAGTTCACAACGCAAAAGGTGAGTTTTTTTAGGACGTCCAAACACGTCGTGGACGCGTAAAACTTTGCATGGTAGTCCAGCATTCGGGAGGCAGACCCAAGAGTCGCTCACTCTGAATCCTGGACCACTGAGATTACGCGACTCGTGTCTCTCGTACATCACACCTAGGAGCGGGCCAAAGATTCAACTGACATTCCGTACAAACAGATGTTTGGGACAGACTCCACGTAGTCACGAACCCGGATGTAAAGACTGGCCGCAGAGGTTCGCGATTAGACATATGTGGGTTTGGCTTCCTCTATTTCTTTGTAGTCTCGTGCCTTATCGATCGCAGCACCGCTCAAGACGGTCGGGGAAACGCTGGGCGTGCCGGTGCATACAATACCGGAAGATAAGGCAGAGTTCAGAAAGTGGCTTGTAAGCTTGTTACGTTCTGTGTATTGCATACGCGTGCATAACTTCTCTTTATAACAGCCCCCACCTCCTTTTACTATACCTCCCGACGGTTCAAGCCTCCAGAACGCCTCGCACCTTCTCATCACAGCTTCCTTTGGCCGTATCCTCCCTCGGTCTGTTCTTGGCCTTTTCCCCGATACCCAACGGTTGAATGTCCACCCGAGTCTGCTTCCGGGATATCGTGGACCTGCACCAATCCAGCGCGCGTTGATGGCTGGTGAACAAGAAATGGGTGTATGTGTCATTGAGATGGGTGAAGTGAGTCGGAAAGCAGGCAAGTTAGTGGATGCAGGTGGTATCTGGGCCGTTGAACGGATGGTGAGTAGTTAATGGTGCCTGTGATTGTCGATGACGTCACAGTGTTGCCTTGACAGAACGTACCCGAGGATGCCAATTTCCTCCACATGCAAGACACTCTTGCTGCATCAGGCGGAAAGCTTCTGGTCAAAGTCCTGCGTGACATGCTTTCGGGAAGAGTGAGATCTTATTTTACTTTGTTCATGCTGGGATATTGAGCTTGTGAAACTGCCAATGTTAGGCTCAAAGCGAACCCCAGGGAGCAGTGACATTGACCACTGCTCATGCCCCTCCCATCACTGGCAGAGACTCGGCCATCCACTTTGAATCTCAAACGGCCCTAATGATCACACGACTAGAACGCGCCATCGGGCATCAACGTAGTCTCACGGTTGCAGCGGCTCTTCCTGACGGACGAGGAGTGGCGATCGCAGGTTTGCAAGCGATACCAACTGAATTTGGGTCTGTGGCTGCTGCGACATCCCCCGAAACCGAATACCCTGGTACAGCCTATTACTCGCGCAAGACGAGATCCTTGGTTGTGAAGTGTGCAGAAGGGACATGGCTAAGTGTGGAGAGGCTACAAACGCAGGACAGGGCGATGTTGGAGGCAAAGGAGTGGTGGAATGGGGTGAAGGGGATGGGATGGGACCAGGATGGCATGTTCAGATTCACCCCTAGTTGCTTGTAATGACGTGTCACGGTTGTCACTCGTGACGACTGCTAATTCGAGCCAAGTAGCTCGCAGGGTAAGTAACTCGTGCAAGCGCAATATCGCAGCTTGTCGTCCTCTTTGGCTTCGCTGGAAAGTCAGTGTGATCCGCCTCGTTCGAGGCACAATGTCTGCGAAGACTGCCGCTGTAAAGGAAGCTGATCCCAAGTCACACGCTGGCGGAACGGGATCCGCTCAACCATCCACCAAAACAGGTGAACGGGGTGAGCCTCTCCTCGTAGCCTAAGCGAACTCCTGGTAGGAATAATCTTCCAGTAGCAACGGCCCAGCAGCTGTTCTCCTCCGACCCCAAATACAAAAAGTACACACAACAAGTCGAGAAGTGCTTGAACGCTTTCGACAACGTACATGAGTGGGCGGATTGTATAGCATTCTTGAAACAACTACTCAAGGTTCGTATGCAGGCGGATATTAGGTCTCGATGACTGATTGCTTGATGTAGACGTTCCAATCTTACCTCCAGTTCAAGGAGATCCCGTACAAACTCATTGTAGCCAAACGTCTCTCCCAGTGCCTGAACCCCGCCCTACCGACGGGGGTGCATCAACGAGCCCTCGATGTATACATTCACATCCTTTCGGTCCTTGGAGTGAGTAAATTGACATGCAAACAGCCTGTATCCTCACGAGCTGTTAGACCGAAGGCCTAAAACGCGATCTTCCGCTCTGGTCCTCAGGGTTGTTTCCGTTCTTCGAGTACGCGTCCACGTCAGTGAAGGTTTGAAATTTCTGTGTCTATATATCCTGGATCTTACTCACAGATTGGTCAGCCCACCCTGCTCAACATCTATGACACATATTATCTACCCCTCCAACGTGATCTGCGGCCTGTGATGAAGTCATTCATTCTCGCTCTACTTCCTGGACTCGAGGAGGAAACAGGTGAATTTTTCGAGAAGGTATGAGTCCGCTTTCGTACCTACGTACTATATGACTGGATCATGAATAGGTGTTAGGTCTTTTGGACCGATTATCTGGGACAGTATCACCGGTATTCTTCATGCAGAACCTTTGGCTCGTCATGATCACGATGCCATCCGCTCGAGGTACAGCGCTCAACTTTTTGTCGCGACGTCTACCCCGGCTACACGCTGACGAAGGTGAGCGAAAGATCAGTACAGTTCGTTTCTGTTACTATAATCATTTCAGATATCACTGTAATTGTCGGGCGTGATATCGGCTTGATGATCAGAGCATTTGCGGCCGCGCTAGAAGATGACAACCTTTTGGTCCGCAGGAGTGCCTTGGATATGTTACTACAGACAATGCGTGTCGATAGCGCGGCCATTAAACGGGCGCAGCCTGAAGATGCCACGATACTCATGAAGGCCGCTATCGGTGTCGTCCTGAGGCGCGACTTGTCACTGAACAGACGGTTATATACATGGTTATTGGGGCCCGATGAAAAGAGCGAAGCACAGTCTGCGTATCTTCGGCAGCATGCATTACAGCTTTTGAGCTCTACGCTGAAAGTGAGAGTTCCGCTTTGTTCGGGACACCTCTGACTTGTCCCACTAGAGCGAGATGTTCACACCCTCTGGAGAGTACTCTGAGTCACGCCCTTTTAAGATCTTCATCTCTCTCCTTGACAAGTGGGAGATTGGTTCTCTGCTCACCGAAGCCCTGATATTTGAAGCCCTCAAAGCCCTCCGCCAGCATATGACAGCCGAATCAGAGATGAGAGAAGATGTATGATTTTGCCAACGCTTTATCTATTTCTGTTGACGTTTTACATTATGCAGATCACTATGACCGCAAGCACCTTGCTGGAGGCTGCGGAGCCTAGCATACTGTGGAAACACTTGCTCAAAGGCATATTAAACGCTATCAACTCCGGTGAACGTCAACTAGAGGTATGCTAGAGGGGTGCATTCGCGCTTTTTCACTGATACAGTGTCTGTTAGGCCCTCAGTCTCACCTTATTCCTTCTCCGTTCTCTCCCTGTGCAAGACGAGGAAGTGAGGAGCATACATCTACCTGTGATTTTTGCCGCTTTGATGGAGACACTACTTGTGAGAGCTTAGACTGCTTCAGCTTCGTACATTTAACTCGGACCAGGTCCACATCCAGGAGGACTCGTCCCGTGTTGTCTCACCTGCGGTGCGGGAGTGTTTCATACTTCAAGATGAAATATTACGACATCTTTCCCCAGAAGCCCTGCAGCAACGTCCAAGGCTAACAGATTCTTCACAAGAACCGACGCTCAGCTCCTTAGCATTTGGTTCGGCTTTCTATGGCCTTGATGTTCCGACTTCCGTCTCCCGTAACCATTCTGCCACGCCTTTAGTTTCTGTTGTTGAGCATTCGTTTGCGTTCAGTCAAATTTGTGCGCAGGTCGCGGTTCGGCAACGAGACGTCAGTTCATCTCTGAGGACATCATACTCGCGTGTCCTGTCGTTACTCGGAAAACTCATCGAGGTTGCTGAAAACACTTCTGACGCCCCGTTCGAGATCCCTTGGAATCCATCGACGTGGGTTAGCGATGTTCTAGATAGTCTGGATGTTGAGGTCAGAACCTTCCTGCCTGTTTTCCATTATATGCTCAGCTTCATTTTCAGAACATCGATTTTAATCTGGTGGACAGCTGCATCTCCATTCTCGTGTCACTTCAGGGGTCGTCTAAAATTGCCCCAAAGTTCGTCCCCGACCAGAAACAAGTAGTCAGTCGGATGGTGAAGAAGGTCGGTAATATTCCGTCGTTGGCTCTCGGGGGGTATCTTGATCGTATTTGCAGCTCTTCAGGTTTCTTCACCAGGACTGGACAATCTTCCATGTTCGTGCTGTCAGTCTGGTATGGACGTTGGAATCGTCCACTGGCCACCATCTCGTTGAGTCTATTATCGCTCAAAGTATGAGTTCTTCAGAACCTCGCATTGTTCACGACGCTTTTGAAGCGTTTGGTGTTCTTTGGAGATTAACGGGTGAGTTCAACTTTGGACAAGTAGGAGGAGACAACTGAATTTGGTTGCATAAAGATGATGAGAGTTTGCCTGGATTCCGTTTTAAAGTCCCCTTGATGATTGTTCTGGAAACACTGAAGCACGATTGTCCTACTTCACGCCGAGTCGGCGAGACTTGGATGAGATGCAGCCTCAGGTCTTACGTACGGTATGCATGCAAGTATTGGTTTCTGTGGACGATGTTGACGATGCGGATCTTACAGGGTACTGGAGCCACTCCTCTACGACCTACTTGATCATAAGATTCGACGAAAGCCTATTGTGGCAAAAATTAGGGGCAAGGAAATTCGGGGGTACATTTACGAGCAAAAGTTCGATCAGCGTTACGTCCACCACCTCCTCGAGATCCTACATTCCATTGTCCAATTCGGTGGGCAAGGATTCACAAAAACTGCCCGAAGTGCTCCAATCAAGCGAATCCAATATCAACCATTGGTGCAAAGAATGGAAACTGGTAATTATCCCACCTGCTCCGAGTTTCTAGGTATATTTACCATTCATTTAGCGCTCTTCGACCCGAACGCCAGTTTTTTGGACATATTGATCGAACTACTGTCACGGTATGCGCATACACGTTGCAACTTTCCTTGAATATCTTCTCATCTTTGCACAGATTCATTCAGTCAGAGCCGAAAGAGCAGAACGCACCGATAATGGAACCTTTGAACACTAGGATTCAGTCTACATCTATTGATATCTTGCAAGCCATCGTCGCCCGTGGAGAGGTCGACCATCTTGCTCTCGAGACACTAGAGCCCATCATCATCGGAAAATTATACTTCTTCGTTCAACTGAATCGCCTGGACCTCCAGAACAAGCTTCTTCGCATTCTCCATTCGTTGATCTCAGCTTCTATAGCTCACATCGCTCAGACGAGCGCCGAAGACCAAGGCAGTTCTGAAGGTTCCCATATTTCTGGAAAGAAAGCGTATACGGTAAACTCCCTTTTAACGCACACACTCACGGATGGAATTGCCGTGCCTCACAATCGTCCTGTGCAACAACATTGGCTTGACTTCGTGCTCATGGCTATTCCACAATTCCAACCAGCACTTCAAGGAATGATCCCCCCTTTGGCTGATTGTGTCTGCCGCCAACTTCGATCACTCCTGAACGATACGGTTCGAGCCAATCAGCCGGGTTCCTCGAGTGCAATCACGGGCGTTGCGACCGATACAGAGTTTGTCATGCTGCTCAACACTTTGGAGCGACTACTTGTCTTGGGTTTAGCGAACTATCCCGAAGTGGCGCAACAGGACGAGGACACTCCAACGCAAGAGAAGACTGGCGGAGAAAGTAGTGGAATTCTCGGCTATGTCTCGAATGTGTTTACTGCCGAACCCACATCGTCTTTCGAGGACCAGTCTACAGTGAGTCTATCTCGCGCGGATAGTTGGGTTTCATCTTAGTCGTGCAGGTCCGCTCTCCTGGCTTCCGTTCGCTCAATGATGGTGTTCGCGTTTTGTTCGCGATATGGGTCAATTTCACCTGGACTAGCCCAAGTTCGAGGCGTTCCGAAGACGATTCACTAGCGATGATCTATAGTCGAACGCGAACTCGTTGTCGGAGGGTGTTAGAATACCTCTTCCGGGCCTTTCCTTCGGAAGTTTTGGAGGGGGTCGTCAGTTGTTGGGATCGCGATCTCACCCTTCACTCTAGGGACACCAATCCGGCTGAAAGTGCTGCATTTGAGCTGGTCGACATTCTCATCGCAAGCGCTCACTCTGCTGTGCATATGATATGCGAGGGCATAGTCATCCGGTCATCAGGTGGTTCTGAGAGAAGTCGGAGATATATAAACCCCGAGGTGTAAGTGTAGCTGATAAGTAGCTCGTACCAAACCTAATTGAGCTCGCTTGCAGGTCTGATGTCACTCTATTCAAATTTCTCGAGCAATACCTATCACGGTTAGAGGGACCCCTGGCTCTTCAGGTTTGGGGAAGGTTCATGCAGCTGGCGAAGGATGTTGCTTCCAACATTCGGGAGTTCCGTGCGCAAGTCTATCTGACTCTCAGGTAAGAAGGGCACCTGGTTGGCCGATTATGCGATTCACGAGAGCTTCGCAGGTGTCTTTGCGTGCTAGGTGATAAAGTCACTCAGACCACGGCCATGGATGACAAGCGAATCAAGAAAGACCTCCAAGAAACGTTTGGAAAGCTCCTTGATGCATGCGTGACTTTTGTCGGCCGGACCACAGAGCCTTCGAGTTGGATAAGACGTACGACGAAGGAGTCTTTGATCAATGGTAGATCATCACCGATACCTCGTGGAGGTGAGAAAAACTCGACAGTGAGACGTTTCGTTTACTGAGGCAATGCCCCAGTTGCAGATCTGAAGATGAGTGAGAAAGCCAACTCTAGCGCACTGTCTCTGCAAGACAATGCTAAGCCGACATGGGGAAACGAGCTACCATCCCAGGTAAGGGCACACATTAGCAATAGTCCGATACGGGGAGCTTATGTCTGAACAGATCGTCGACTTCGTTGCGAC
The DNA here is from genome assembly GCA_038092875.1 of Lanmaoa pseudosensibilis. Taxonomy (NCBI): domain Eukaryota; kingdom Fungi; phylum Basidiomycota; class Agaricomycetes; order Boletales; family Boletaceae; genus Lanmaoa; species Lanmaoa pseudosensibilis. Next base: position 17,525 of record JBBPRF010000003.1, on the reverse strand, counting down.
CACTGTGGTTCCTAATTTGCGGAAATTCCTCATGGATAACGACAGAGTAGCAAGCGCCTGCAGTAACATTGTGTACTACATCATCAACCCAGCTCTGAAGGCAAAGTCGCGGTAAAGTCATCTTTCTTCGACCTGGCGGCAATATCTGACTCGCACTTAGCCCATTGGATTTGGACAATGCAGTAGTCGACATTATAGCGGAACTCACCAAGCTGCCTTCTGCACACAAGGTTTGGCGCACACCGGTTTCCGATATCCTATATGATAGTCGATTGTTTCAATCCAATGTTGCGGTTGCTCTCAAATGGAAACCAATCATTAAAGCCCTGTTTGACTCAGACAAAACATCCTTTGGCGAGCTGCTAGGTATGCTTGGTGTCTTCACTTGTCGCCCGTTCTCACTGATCCCTTCTAGGTCGTATTGCTACTGCGCCATCCACCAACATCTTCGTCAACCGGGAGAACGAGATGTTGGTTCGGTCTCTCAATTTACGACGGCTGTCACTCGTCCTGTTCGTCGGGGAGAAGAATCATTTCTTGATTCAATTACCCAGCGTACAGGAGAAATTGGTTGACACTTTGCGCAACGTTTCCTCGCCCATAGTGCAGAGTGAGGTTTTCTTATGCATCCGTGTATTACTCTGCCGCCTCTCGCCGCACAACTTGACCAGTTTCTGGCCTGTTATCTTGACCGAACTGGCAAGTATTCCATTTCATGTTTTGAAACTTTTCATTCACCAAATCTACAGTATCGGATTTTCGAACAAGTCATTGTGACCGTGCCTGCCGATGAATCCGAGGATCTCCATCTTATTCTCTCTGCGAGCAAGTGTTTGGATTTACTCCTCACTCTCCAAACCCCGGAGTTCCAAATGTATGCCTTGTTCACTTCCTAGACACCTCGAATCCGCTGACACATCTCAGACACCAGTGGATGTTCGTAACCGACACGGTCGACGCCGTGTTCCGCCCAGATGACTGGAATCCCGAAGCCATGTTCGATCAACTGGCAGAAATCGTTGGTAGCCTTCCCATCCCAGACACTCGGGTAAGCAAATCGCATACACTCTTTTTTCCCTTCATGTGGAAGATTCACCATGTTACTCTTTGTAGGAGCGCACGCGATCAAAGAACGGGCATGTCGCGTTTCCGTCGATATCTGCTCCCCTCAGTTTCCCAGCGACGGCGGAGACACACACGATGCGGCGGCCCATGTTGAACACATTGCGACAGATCGACTCTGTTCGCGATCTGAGACCATTCTTCTCTCATGTGAGCATCTCGACGTACGAAAGCGTGTATGCAAGTGGGGGGAATATCGACTGGGAAGCTGTGGAGCAAGGGTTGTTGGAGGATATGTTCGATGGTCGATGACCGTCGATGGGGATCCGGAGATTGATCTTGTGGCCTTGCATTCGTCTGGACTCGACTATACACGTCTTCGTCTCTTCTGTTACCCTATTTTTCTGGTGTTTCCTTTTCTGTTTACTTGCACAGGAATGTAGTCCCTCGTTTAACTTGTAGAACGCAGAGTGCGGACAGAGATGGCTAGCCAAAAACGCGAGCATGGGAAACAGCGAGGTGTGGGTATAGATATGTGTGTGCGATTTCAGACTATAACATGGTAGGACAACTGCATGAAATATCGACGGGTGCATATCATGATCAAAAGTCGCCCCAACTACGCCGGAATTTGTACTGCATACGTTCCTAGGCATTAGCGGTCCATCTGAGTCCCGCTCAGCCGGAGTATATTCTCGTACCTTGTATGGTAGATTCTTCCTGGTGAAACGCGGCAAACGATGAGCGATACGCTGGGTCCCGCTCAGACGACAACACTGACCTCATCTTCTCAACTGGCGACTTGGGCTGCTTGTAGCCCTGTTCGCCAGTACCCCATTCGGACTGGTTCTCCGTCTCCTTTTCGATATCCTTGTACTTGACAGCAGGATCTTGCTTTGGCGCGCCTCTCGTCATCTTTGGTCTGGGTGCCGACTCTGCTTTCACAGCAGGTACCTCATGTGAACGCAAGGCTTCTTGGACCGTGATGCCTTGGTACTTGGCCTCACGTTCGGCTTCTACGAGTTCAATGGTCTCATGGTGTGAAAAGTGCTCGATATCTTCGGGGTGGTTGTACGATTCGTCCGTTTGCGTTTCGGGCGTCGAATGGAATTGCTCTGTGATGGAACAAGACAAGGTGAGTTGCGAGCTTGGATAGTGTGACGGACGGTGGGACCGTCCAGGGACGCACCTTCGTGGTGGAGGAAGAATTCTGTGGCAAAAAATGCCGCTCGTCAGCGATTCCGATGCGCATCGATACGGATTTAAGGGACGCACCGCTCTCGACGTCATAATGGTGCCCCTCTGCGCCGATATCGTCAAAAGAAGGAAGGCCCTTGAACCCCGCCGCCTCGAACTCCTCGGGGGTCACCTTTCCGTCTCCGCTCTTGTCCATGAGCCTCAGGATGGTGTCGACGACATAATCCGCCTTCTTTTGGTGTTCGATCTCGTCCTTGAAAGACGTGAGATTGGCAGGTTATACGAGAACAAGGGGCAGCGGCTCAACCTTGGATTTCTTTTGCGCATAGACGTGGTGAACGCCGTAAATGGCCTCTATCTCTTCGCGGTCCCATACCCCGTCTCTGATGGCCAAAATAGAAATCAGCGTGCGCGTGCGAAAGATAAGCCGCGGGTACACGGTCTCACCGGTTCAGGTCGTGCAGCTGGAAAAAGCTCTCGAGGTCGAACGAATCTCTGCGCATTCAGGCATGTGGTCAGCGCCACTGTGAACGAAGAGAGAAAAGGGAGATTATATACACACATGTGGTGTTCAGAAGCCATCTGTAAACGGGGATGAAGACGTCAGAAGATTCGCCGGCGGACGAGATGCTTGCCCGAAATCGGCATGGGGACGTACATGACGGATTGCGTAGTCAGCGCCAGCGAGTTTCGGGTTCTCGCCAGCATCGTCGTGGCCACCGTGCGCGGTGACCAGGACCGCGAAAAGGAGGAATATTGCCGCCAAGGGTCGCATTGAGTCGCAGTTTAAGAGGTGGCGAGAGAGCCTTGCCTTGACGACTTGCACCCAATATGGACCCCGATCACCATCCTCCATCTATGTAGTACCCTTGAACACACTCCGATCACCACCATACCAAGATAATTTCGACTATGTGCATTCAATAAGTACTGTGTGCATTGGGTCTCTAAAGTGTCTCTGTTGCAACGGCGCAGCGATCTAATTTAAAGTTCCAATAGGTCAAAATGCGATGCACGGTATAGCGGGTCGAGGTGGTTGCGATTTCGAGTATTCTACTTGCGTGGTATCCAAGCGAGCAATGTCTTGACCTCTCATAATTCCCTGCCTTGAACGTCCTGTAGCGTTTGAGCGGCATACTCACCACCCTCGACTGACAACCCCATCCGTCAATGCCTCCAATGCCTCCCTTGCTTCACTCGCGGGGAGTACCCCGAGCACTTCCCTCGCCTTTTCGGCATACGCTCGTGCGAGATCGCGTGTGCGGGAGACGCCGGACGATGCATGGATCAAAGACAGAGCCTGGGTGGGAACGTCGTTGGAAAAAGGAGAAATAAAGCGGTGATGTACGACGCTCACCCGTTCGACGTCTCCATCATGCTTGAACCCACGAGCGATCAGAGGCTCCAACTCGGGATACTCTTCAGCGGCGTACAGCACTGGACCAGTCGCAAGGCCTAAACGAAGATCTGCCCCTGAGCCCGGCTTGCCAAGCGCCGTCGAGGACGAGAAATCCAGAATGTCATCGACAAGCTGGGAACACGTCAGTTCACGAGAAGAGAAGGTGACATCTAAACGATAGACAACCCACCTGGAATGCAATGCCGACATTCCGCCCATATGCATATGCGACCTCCTTCCAGACCTCACCCTCTCTGCAACCCCCAAGAACGACAGCAGCTCGTGCACCTTTCGCCATCAGCGACGCGGACTTGAGATACGTCTTCTTGAGGTATGTACTCCACCTATCCGGGCAGGGCACGTCCGCATGCGCGGGTTGTGCGTGTAGATTTGATATGTCGACCTCACCGGACGGGGATGAATGCGATGGGGACGGCGAGTCGACGTTGGTTCGCGTGCCCGTCCCTTGCATCTGCAAAATCTCGCCTTCGACCAGGTTAGCGATCACGCTCGAAATCAACTCGACGACCTCGCTGTCTTCGAGTCGGGACAGCGCTGCACTCGCTCTGCCGAGCAAAAAGTCACCCCCGAGGATAGCGAGCTTGTTGCCAAAGGCAGCTGGCGCAGAGGGCGCGCCACGTCGGAGGTCAGACTTGTCGATGACGTCGTCGTGGAGGAGGGATGCTACATGTATCATTTCGACTATCTGAGCGAGACGTAGTTGAGTAGGCAGGAGTGTGTGTGTTAGCTGAGGTAACGAAACGGCGGACTCGGCGCAGAGAGATGGGGGCGGTGAGGGATAGGAATTCATTGGGGGTGGACGGAGGTCAAAGTGGGAATTGAATGATGCAGTGTGGTCGGGCATAGAGGGGTTAAAGTCATTGAGTACGTCTGGACGCGAGAGAGGCGCGTCGAGTTGCTCGGCACTGAGACGTGAGTGTTCTGCAGACCAGTGTTTGAGTGGGAAATGGGAACCAAGACCATTCGTGGCACGAGAGAAGAGGAGGACGAGGAGGGGGCGCAGCTGTTTTGAGGGGTGATGAAAGTAGTACGAGGCGATCTGGGAGAGGGTCGGATGGGATGAACCGAGGAGGTTGAGGAGCGACGAGCGGATGTGGGTGATCTCCGTCTTGAGCAGGGCATGTGGGTCAACCGTCTTCGAGGACGAGAGCGGCGAGGAGCGCGCATGCGACGACGCGGTCGGCTGGGGCGTTGCAAAGGCGCTTGCAGACTGGCGACGCGCGTGTCGTGCCAGTCGCGGGGATACGAGTACAGTACGAGACAGACGAAGCGTCGACGTTGCGCTCAACCACGTCGACATCGTCGTCGTCGTCGTCAAGATGATTTTTCAAAGCTCCTCGTCACGTCACCCGATACTTACGACGCGCCTTTTTTTTTCCCGCGGAGGAATGTTGAAACTTTACTCGACAAAAAGTCTACTTCAAAAACCAAAACAGAGACCGTTACCGGTTCATCCCCCTCCCAGGCGACGTCGCCGTACTCCGCGTCCGACTCTTACTTCCATTCAACGGGCTCGACGACGACGACGTTGTCGTACCCATCATCCCACGGTGCTTGTTCACAGACGGCGCAAGAAACGTTGCCAGTTTGCGTGCCTGTACATCGTTTAGTACAAGCTTCTCATCGATCGCAATCGCAACCACAGCCCACATACCTTGACGCGCATCGTATCCCAGTCTGCCTCCAGCGTCCCGTTCACCGCGAGTAGTAACAGCGGCTCCGTACCTTGGTCAGACACGTTCCCATCTTCGACGGCCAGCACGAGAATCCGCCCGAGCTGTGACGTGTAGTAGTCGTAGAGTACCCATCATCAATATAGAATATCTCTTTCGTCCCTCTCGTGAACTCACCTCGCTCTCGACCATCCCCTCTGCTTCCTCCCTCGTCTCAGCCCACACCTCCGCCCCAAGCCCAGCCGCCATCCGAATCTCGTCCTTGGATCTCTGCAGTGCTGGTCCCGTACGCATCTCTACACTGGCAACACTGCCAGGTTTAGAACCCTGTGGTGTGCACGAGTTCGATGACCCATTCGACTTGATAGAATTCGAGCTGGAGGGCGTCCCACTAGCCCCTGAGATGACGGAACTGCTAGGACTGGGTTGCGATCCATGCGCGAACGTCGCTACTGAGGAGCTCTCTGCGCTCATCTGAGAGGCATACGACACCAACGCGCCTTCAGGTGTGAGCAACAGCGCGGTATGGATGGATGGTGGAGAGAGTAATTGGGAGAGGTATGTGTGCAAAGTGGGGAGGACGAGCATCTTGCTAGTGGGTCAGATTCAAGGCTTGTTACTGATCACAAGATTACATTCAGCAGTCGAGTGGCGTAAGTATTACAGACGCATACGAGGGGACGAACCAACACGACCATCAGGCACACTGGATCCATGGAGAACACCATACATTCTTTTCATCTCCCAGCTAAAACCAGGGAGACAAAATGCTACGGAAACAAGTGATGCAAGCCAACATATCGAGATATCGAGGTGAGGAAAAACGAAGATTCAATAAAGAAAAAGAGAGCAATATTTCTGGTTTGCGTCATCGATTGTCAGCACGCTCTACCCGCAGCGGAATATTATGATGGATAGGGCAATTCGATACGAAACGCCTTCCACTGTCCTCCACATATTACACCAACGCACATCTCTCCACTCCACTCGCTCGACGCTCAAATTTTTACGTGGAGAACCGAGACGTCTACTTGCGCTTCTTGACACTGCCCTCGTCCTTTTTCTCACCGCCCGCAGGGGCGACAGGTGCCTTCTCGTCCTTCTTGTCGTCTGGCGTAGGCGCATCGGTCTTCTTTGAACTTGCTTTGGGGATGGGCTTCTGGCCAGCGCCAACCAAGCCAAATAAGACACCCAACAGGCCAAAGAACGTAATAACAGCTCCAAGCAATCCAGCAGCAGTCTCGGGGTGGGACGTGAGAGCACCAACAGGGTCCTCGCGAGCGTCATCGAGGAACACACCGATCTTGGCACGCACGAATCCAGCAGGGTCAGTGCTGAAATCTGGGATCTCAGTATCTTCGACATCAGGGATCGCCTTCGAAGCCTCTTCAAGGGCATGCTTGACACCCCACGTTTCGGCGCGCAGAACTTCCGCATCGTCGATGGAGTGTCCGACGTAGATGTTGTCAAAGAGGATGTCCTCGGTCATGGTCCATAGTTCAATACCGACACCACCCTACACATAACACATAGTAAGCACAGGAACGCAAAACAGAGAACATGAGAGAGCGTACAATTTTGTTGAGGTGCTTGACTGGCTCGAAGTCCTCAAAGTAGTCAGGGTTAGCGATCTTACGGGGTGCCCATTCGCCTTTGTATGCCGGGTTGTCAATCATAGGCGCGTACCACTTGCCCTTGTATTTAGGGTTGGCCTTGAATGGACTACCAGGACAATTTTTCGCGTCAATATAGGGTGGATATGCTGACACGAGGTCGCGTACCGTTTCCATTCACCACAGCCAGGCGCCGCGTCACATGCAGGGTTGTGGACAGTAGGTGGGATCCAATCACCATCCTCCTCGTCATCCCATTCCTCGGGCTTTTCAGCATCTGAAGCATTGTTAGTCGCATTACAGGCTTCTTACCGACGGGAACCTTACCAGGGTCAGGGATAGTGTCGAGCTCGTCGTCGAGCCAACCCTCAGGCTTGACAGCATCCTCGTCTAGGATCTCATAGGGTTCACTCTCATCCCAGTCATCAGGCTACAGATCAAAATAGATTTAACAAGGCTAGCATAACAAACGAAAATCATGTTTACCTTGACAGCTTCAGGGTCAGGGATTCTCTTGGTGTCGACCCAGTCTGCAGGCTTCACATCCTCGGGATCATCGATCTCCTTGGAAGGGTTGACAGGGGGCGTAAAGTCCTCGAGAAGATTACCTGAGTTTTCTACTTCTCCATTAAACCGAACCTCGTACGTGTTGTCGGGGCTGTATTGTGGTCAACAATATGCTTACAACACCCCCGATAATTGACTCACTTGATAACGAGGGTGTAGACGTTGGTATCCTTGCCAAAAGTTGGCTTGGGAGGAACACTGAGGTGTTTCTCTTCGTAAAGGCCAGTAACGGGGTTCTTATGGCGGAAGATAAAGTGCAGCTATGTTATGGCATACACGTCAGTACACTTGACTAGTAGCTATTCTCGAATACCCACCTTGGTCCCCGGGCAGGTCAAGTCGGGACCAAACATGACCACCCAAGGGGTCGTGTCCGAGAATTCCTTCCCGCTCGTCTGGAAGCCATCTTCGAGCAACTTGATGTAACCACCACCGCAATTTCCACCCTTCTGGTACTGCACCTCATACTGAACCACGAGGGGCTTGTCCTTGAAGTCAACAGGGGATGCGAAAGGGGCAGAGATGGCATGGTGCGCAGCCTTGGACTTGGCGACGAGGGCCTTCTTGCCAGCGACGAGAGGTGTTTGAGCGTCCTCGACCTTCCACTCGCCGACGTAAGAGAAGGTCTCGCCGCCGACGGGAGTCTTTTTGGTAGCCTCAGAAGGCGTCCAGCGTTCGGACCAGTCGTCAGTGAATTGTTCGATGAATGGAGCGGTGACTTCCGTTGCCTCAATGGAAGAGTGAGCGCGTGTTTGCGGAGATGCAGAACACGTATGCACATGGTTGTGCACAACGCGAGTGGGATGAACACACCTTGAAGACAGGGTGGTCGTCAGCAGCAGTTGCACTAGCTGCGGCGGCGACGAGGACGACAGAGAGCGCTACGCTTCGCATCGCGATAATACGAAGGACCAGTTCGAATATAACAAAGGAAACTGTTGAGCAAACGAGCGAGGAGACAAGTGTTGGAAAAAAGGCAAAGTCAGAGGCGGACACGCTCTAAATGTTGCCCGGTTAACGATGCCACGTATACTCTCCCACGCTCAACATCACGCCCGCCACGTTTCCAGTTCGATGTCGTTCGCTGTGGGACATGACAGTATACACTAGTTACTACATGCTACACTCCCGTCTACCCAAGCAAGTCTGCGTGTCCTGAAGCTGACAGTGCGAGCTGCAATCGTCGATGAACACGAATACAAGCGTAACATTACGACATGACCTACCACAAACTCGTCGTCGAGGTATTTGGACACCGCGATCTGGTCCCCGAGCCCTTTGCGCCGCCGTGTCTTCAGTACGAGATCCCTCGCGAGTGCTTGCCCAGACGCAGGCTCCAGTGGCCTGAGCTTGATGCTTGTGTCCGTCGGGTCACCTATGACGTTTCACTCAACACAACTGCTATCCCAATGCGACGTCAGGTCACTCACCAGGGACAATAGACCAATGGTCAAACACCTGCGAGCAAAACGCCTGCCCCTGCGTCGCAGTACGCAAGTCTGTCTCGAACCCGTTCGCGTCGATAACAGGAATAAGTGCTTTTACAGTGTATAGTGGCGACCCTGCCTTGGGCGTGTCTTGTGTGACGTGCCCTCTCCGCCTAGCAAGCACAGTATACACGGCAGATATGCAATCCGCCGGCGCCTGCACTTCCACATAGTATATAGGCTCCATCAGGCGCGGTGTGGCCTATCATACATCAGTCACACTGGAATGAACCGAGCACGAGGTAAAGAGTGAAAGTTGGACCTACCATTAGGAATGAAGAGTAACACACGCGTCGTGCCGTAGGCACTATCTGTCCACCGCCACGGAAGATTGGTTCCTGCGCCAAGCTGGCGTCCAGTATCCGGAACTTGACATTGCGCATCGCTGTCGGGCATCCGTCAGACATTCCATTGCAAGGAACACCACCGTGACTTACGCTCGTCACATAGTGGGCCTTCCCGTGCGCCCCACTGGAATCCTTGTTTAACGTATTCCTTTACTGACCCCAGCAGCTTCTTGTCTACCTACAAAGGATGGGTCAATGATGTGGCTTAAATGAGGTGAACGATTGACTACCTGCGAGGGTAATGTATCATCCAACAGGATATTTGGCCCGCTGTCGTCAGGTCCAAACGCCCATATTGACCTCGAGGCCAGAAGATCCCACTGATACTTCTCCTGGAAAAACGTTCCCCGCTCTTTCGGGGTCATTCGCATCGTCACCCTCCCACGTTCAATGTCTTCTGCTATTCCTCTTTCAAGTGGCTCTGCGATCATCGTAATCTTGTTCCTGATCGTCCCATTAGCCCACGTCCATGTTGCATTAATGAAGTCTTCGTAACCCACTTTTTGTTCGGCGTATCAGCATAACATTTTAGCGCACTCGTTTCCAACACCGTCTCTGAAAACTTCGTGACTGGATCGGACACCTTGATCTCAATTTCCGAGAATAACTTCCTGAGATCGTGCATAACACAATCCAAATATAGCTCCCCGGTACCGATAAGCACATGCTCGCCGCTCTCCTCGACTTTGGTGGCCGCGAGAGGGTAGGATTTATTGATGCTTCGCAGACCCGACAGCATCTTGGGAAGCTCGGATGGCGCGATGGGTTCAATGGCTATCTTGAGAACCGATTCAGTCATATGCTTGATAGGTCGGAAAATATAGAGGTCCTCTTCAATCTCGAGAGAAGCAAGAGTAGCGGTTTTGGAGATAGAGGCATCAACACCACCGATGAGAACGAGGTTTCCAGCGGGCACTTCATTTGCTGGGATGAAATATCTAGAGATGATCCGTAAAAAGTGATATTATGCAAAGCGGAGCATTCCTCACCTCGATTCACTTATCCAAAGTTCTTCGACTGTAGTTTTCACCATATCTTCTTCATCTTCCGGTGAATAGCCCTCTCCCAATACCTTGACCTGCACATCCTTTCGTAATGTTCCACTCAAAACACGACCGAACGCTCTGAAAGACTGAGCGTCCGTTGTGTGGTAGAGTTTGGTTATCTGGACCATTAAAGGACCCTCTGCGTCGCAAGCTTTCATAGATGTAGCAAGTTCCGAGGTCTGCGGACCTGTGTATGCCCGCTCTACTTTAGTAGGTGCACCAACCACCGGAGATGGAATATGCTCGACGATCATATCTACGAGCCCCATTGCAGGTCCGAAGAACTGGTCAAGCACCACCTTGAGCAGCGGTCGGACATCCATTTTGTACATCACGGGCTTCAGTGTGATGTTGAGCGATGCGAGCGTCTGTTTGAGGTCATCTGTCTCCTCGCTGAGCACGTGGCTGTAAAGCTTGTACAGAGGATCCAGGATAAAGTGGACGAATGTTCGAGACTGCTCGGGGTCAGAAGCTTTACGTGTGAATTTTCGTGTCTCATTGTTGAAGTAAATGTCGCCCCAGAGGCGATCAGCGAAGGCAGACAGGTCCAGGGGCCCATATGTATCTGCGTACATCTGGGCGAAAGACCGGAGGGTAAAACACCAGGCCATATCTGTGCTTCCAAACGCGACATTCCCGTTTTCAGGGCTTAGGCGTAACTCAGGATCTGGATCAATGCCGCTGTTGAATCTAACTGGTTAGAGCAGTATCTCTAGATATGAAGGCGAGCCGACCTGATGAATGTGTTGATTTCCTCGATAGTGTGTTTAATTTTGTAGTAAGCGTCAGTAGGCTTGATGCGCAACTCAAGGATAAGTCGGTCGATTTTGTTCACCAGGAGTGTGATTTTGATACCCTCTTGGAGGGCATGACGTATTATAGCTTCAGTATTGACCATCATCTGTGTCAGTCATTTAGTTGGGAATAGCGGCTGCGGCTGTGTGAGACAGACCCCTTCAACAACGTCAACCACCAGCAAAATGCCATCAACTAGTCGCATCGTTGACGCAACTTCGTCGACGAAGTTCACGTGTCCGGGTGTATCGATGAAATGCACCAAATGTGATTTGCCACTGGTAGTTGACAAAACCAACGACATTGGCGACGACTTGATCGAAATATCTCGTTCACGCGATAGGACATGTGTATCGGTGTATTTCAACTGGGAACCAAGAAGTGTAAGCTATAGCCACTCAAAGAAACTGACTCACAAACCGGGTTATCCGCGTCCCATAAGAGCTTGTGCGTTTCGAAAACCAACATATCCATAAGCGCTGTCTTTCCGTGATGCAAGTGCCCAACTATCGCGACATTTCGCACCATCTCAGGGAAAGACATCATGCTTAATAGGTACCTGATATGATAATCTAATAAGGGTTAGCAGGGACCCAAGAACATATGACGCACCCCTTGTCGAAGCGCGTTTGGGGCATATCTTTCTCTTCTACCGTCCATTTCCGTACTTTTATGGGGGCGATGATTGGTTCTGAAAGCGGTTGCGCATCTTCTTCCTGCACAATGGTCTCTACGTCCTGCCCATACACTTCTTCGGCGGAAGGGTAGTATTGCTTGTCTTCGTGCAGGATGACAGCATTATGCACGGGTTCTGATTTCAAAGTCGACATGGGATATCTCCATTTGCTACCAGGATGTACTTACCCTCCACCTCCATGAGCGCGCCTGCTTCCTCTGTCTGCATTGGCTCCTCTTCATAGCCTTCGAGGGTAGGCGCAGCTTCATGCCGTGGAGCCTCACCAAAGCCAGTCTCCATCACCTCCTCTTCATCCTCAGAACCCAGGTCCGCGCCAATGTAGTTACCGAACTCGTCGTAGTCCTCGAATGAAGCCATGGTAGAGAATTGGAAGCGCCGTTGTCGTACCCGTGATCGAGCTCGAGCGTTGAACGCGTAGGAATGGAAAGAATAAATTTCGAACTCCGGGCTATTAGGGACTCTGCTGGTAGTCTTACTAGCATTCATCAATGACCATCCGATCGTAATCTTTGGACTATCTTTCACCATGTCTGCATTGTCCGATGAAACACTGAGAAAGGTGCGATTCCTCTGTGTACCCTTCGCCTAACCCCCAAGCTTACTCGTCACCAAAGATCCTAGTCCAAATTCAACAGACTGCAGTCCAATCACAGCGTGCTCTGAACTTGGCAAGGCAACAATGTGCTGCCAAGGAGCGTGAACGTCGAATCGTCCAGCTGACCATCGGTGAAATAGCGATCATCGAAGGAGACGTCAATTTGTACAAGGGTGTAGGAAAGATGTCAGTTGTCTTCATTCAGGAACCAGGACGACGAATAACTGTTGCCCAGGTTCATGATGGTACCCCAGAAAGCCATGGAACAAGAACTGAAGGGACAGGAGAAGGAATTGACGGACGATATCAACAATCTAAACAAAAAGGTGACCTCAGACGTTCTGCGCCAATACATCGGCTAACATGCACTCTGTCTTTTAGTCAAAGTTTCTCGAGAAGCAGTTCAATGATGCCCAAGCTCAGCTACGTGACATCGTAGGTGCCTTACATGGTCTATATTACTGGTGACTGATATCGATCATTTCTGACAGTTCCATCATAGCACCAAACAATAGTAGATCGCCTAAATGCTACCATCGCAATACATTTGCCTGAGAGAAAGTGCTTCTACATCAATTGAGATACATTGGCCAGGAGACGTGATGCCTCGATCGAGCATACTGAACATACAGCATCATGATACGTGGTGTGTGGACACGCTTCTCCGCGAAGAGCCACTACAGGAGAAATCATATATAGGAACAATGAACACTGCAAGACAGCCAAGCTGTAATTAATGAGGTGCTAGTGCACGCCAAGGGACCCGTTCAACGGGAAACGTGTGGGTACTCATGCCAGTCTCCCAGTTCCTGGTTACAAACCACTGTACGTCCCGGAAAATGGCACACTCGTCCTTATGCGCCGCCCATCCGCTTGTCTGGCATGTCTGAAGCGATATTGTCACCCTAATTATTGGATATCGTATTTGGATTGACTCGCCTTGGAACAATACCACGCAGTCTTGCATCGTGCGCATTTCTTCATGTTCTCATCCACTCTCCCACAAGCCTCGCACTTCGGGGCTCTGTCCCTCTCGAAAATTGCCCTGCTCGTTCTGAGCATCGCCTCTAGCGTGTAAGGGAACACTTTAATGCGTGCACCCTCTTCTAGTCTCAAACCAGGCGGGCTAAACGCGAAAGTGTGTTGCGTGGCGTAAAGCACCGCGATGGTGCTCCCAGGAGTACAGAGTGCTTGGAACGCGGCGCCACGATCGTCGGTGTGGAATGCAACCAGAATTTCGTGCCCTTTCCTGTCCTCCACTTGCAGCATGAGGCGCACCAGAACATTATTACTGACCACCCGGCCGAGGAAACACCAGTGCTTTCGCGGCCTTGTGGACGAGAAGTACGCGTCATTTATCTCGTACTCGACAGGTAGATTGAGGAATGCAGGGAAGGTATTGGGGTTATTGAGGTCGGAGGTGGACAGAGGTACCATTGGTGAGTTATCCTGCTGTATGTATGGTAGAGATTATGGCTTTGATCCATTTTTGCATCCGCCTTATATATGGGATGGGATCGTGTGATGCCATATTCTGCTTAGAACATTCTAACGCCAACGCGTGGACAAGGCAGTGGACGCCTCAAGGCGACACCGATAATTCCTGTATTCATGTGCGGAATTCCCGCTGTTTGACGCTCATTGAACACAAATACCCATACCACGACCGACCCCAGGCTCCGTGCCATGCCGTCATTTCTTCATGACCCCCGAAATTGTACCAAGATTCCAGGAAGTGGAAGCAGCCGGGACGCGTGTTATGTGCTCTCAGACGCCTTGATTGGGACTAGTCCGATCACCAAGCCCACTCAGTGTTAGCGCCTACCATGTAAATGAATGCTAGCGGGTCCTGCATTGCATTTGACGCTCATCAGACTCCACGTGTCTCTTCTATAGTCTCGTAGCCTGTACGGCGATGCAGTACCGGGTCACATCAGACGCCTATCGTTGAGTGGCGGATCGGAAATCAAGGGCAAGGGGATTGTTTGATTACCATGCCCCTGCGGAATCCACTCACTTGAATGGAGAATACAGAATCTCCGCTTTTCACGCCATGCCGTTCTTTATGTGAAAGACCAAACATGGAAAGGTCACTCACATTGACCAGAGCCTTCCATTCCCACCGGACGACCCAGGTGCCTCATGTATACCTTATGCTGACGAACTAACAAAGGAGTGCCTCAGCGTCTATCAACACAAAAGCCTCGCAGTGGCGGACGCTCAAACTTTGACGCGACTACTACGGCGAATGGGAACCTGCAAGATGATCCGACACGGGGTGAGCAATTCGGCGCGTCAAGATTTTCAAGATTTGGAAGCTATCAAAAGAGAACAGAGTATCATGTAAAAATATTAAGCTCGATCGCGCTAACTTCGGCGTGAGGTCACGTGAGGGGTACCTTGTTGTACTGCGTCATTACTAGTACCTGTATCTGTGTGAAGCATTACTAGTGACTACTGCGTGTGGAACGGTCGGGTTTTCACGTGGGAAGAATTCCTGGAAGTACTATTATGGATTTTTTTCTCTGAGTTCGGGCAACCTACCCGTCGACTTTTTCACTTTCGGAGGTCAGACAACGCAAGGGTTGGTGGTGATGGGACAGGATATGAATGAATTTGTGGCGTTGATAGTTATCACGACGGACGGGTACGGAGCGGGGATCGATGACGGTTCAATGTTGAACATTGAGTTTGCAGCATGCATGACAGCGGCAAACTCAGCATTCACATTAACCCCCTTGCAAGCCACCTTCCACAGCTCTCACACCGCTCGCTCAAATCTTTGACAGAAGCTCCGTTCTGGATCTTGTACATCCCCACCCGTCCGTCGGATCCGCCAGTGGCGAGGAGGTCAGTGATAGCCTGTAGGGCAGTGCTGTAATTGATACATGAGGGCCGTGTGCTCTTGCAACACCGGTGCGATGCATTGCCTGTAATAACCATTGGAGTCTCTGAGATGAAGGGTGGTCAATACATGAGGATAGACGGACCCTGAAATGGCATCCTGCAGTTGTATCCATTCCTCCAGCGAACCCCATCGAATGCGACCGAATACACTTCTTGCTTGTGGCCGGCTAGGGCGTGTAACACTCCCCATTGTCTCCGTTCTATATCTGCAGCGCCATATCCATCACAATGCACAGATACACAGGCAACGGACGTACTCGGCAACTTGTGTCATAACTCCCGCTGAATTGGGCTCTCGCTGTATTAGCCCAAGCCATACACGCTACTGTGGGCCTCAAAATCTTCCACATGACGGTGATATCAACATCTAGCACCGAGGTAAGCACGCAACCAAACTTGAAATAAACTATTAAATGTTGTCCAAAGGTAAAACATATTGTTTAACCAAGCCAAATTTGGGTTTGACTTGAAGTTTTGTCAATAAAAGTGAAGACCTTCCCTCGGAGTATATCCTGTTAATTCATTTCAAGTTTGGCCTCACATTTAGGTCGCTTCCAGACATTGATCAAGCCAAATCCTGGTGCGTCGGCGTCCTGACCGCGATGATCATGAAACCATACACTCATGAGCCGCCAATGTAAGCCGAAACCGATTCAGGTTACGAGTGCTAAATGGATGTGATTCTGACTCCGAGTTGTGGGTGTATTACGGCTATAGAGTTTGGAAGACTTGGGTTGTTTGCGCTTCTTCATCTTCTTCGGGGTGAGTTCCAATTTCCTTGTGTCCACTTGGTATATCCATGTTCGGATTGATCAGAGAAGCGTTTTCTACAAGTCTTAGCTACACCAGGATATGGCGACGACTTCTTGTGTGTGTTGGTTTTCTCAGGAGGAATGCCCCTGGTGACACCAACGAGCTGGGTGGAGATGAGTTCAAGCCCCCCAAATCTGTGCTGGCATAGTTGCACCAGTACATGGCTGCACATATGGCATAACACTTGTCAGGCGAAAGTTCTCCTTCATTCTTATCTCTTCCTCAAGTAAACACGCGGAATACCTGGATGGAATTGCAGCGTTGTTATCGGCATACCCTCGACAGAGGTAGATCACATCCGTCTTTATTGCAAACCCAAACTCAATGTTAACATTGATCCATGTGTAGGATGGCACACTATGACATTGTATATAGGATGCTTCCCATGCATTACGGGGATTGTCGCATATGCAATCACATATCGTGCCAATTCCCTGAACTACTTGATCCTCATCGGATGACAATTAAGCGGTATCTCATTCTCGTGTCTCATGTATTGCAAACGACGCTGCACGGATCCCTTGATCCTCGGAATTCGCCATCGGACGACGCCCCGCAGCTGGTCAGTGAATAGATAAGCTCTGGGAATGGCCCTCGGTCCGTTCCAAAGCGCGATCTTCAATGGATACAACAGTCTTGGTTGGCTCGTGGCTTTCTGCTACGTGATTCTCTGGTTGATTATGACCATGATATTTCGAAGACGCACACACAACGGAAATGAGCTTGGAGCCTCACGAGAAAAACAGCTCCTACCCCTTCCGTCAGAGAAGGGAAGCAAATCGGAGACCCTACACTGCTCCCACCTTCTCGCTCAATCTCCTTAGGCATGCTTCTACGGCAATTCAATTCTCCGATTACGTTGGCCAACTAACTGGTGCTATTTGGGATGTATCGAGTGTCGCCGTTGGAATGGTAAACTTCGTAGGGCTAGAGATAGGACTCGTTGGTGTCGGAGGGGCTCTTTCACGACGCTCTGGAGAAATCTCAATACAAAAGCTGGCTAGATGCGCCAAATTTTTTTTGCACAGATCGATGTTCTTCTCCATACAAGGTAGCTTTCCAACCCCCTACCCTGCTCTCTTCTCGTCCTTTCGGCGATAAATATTCTTTCATCCGGCTACTCCCTATATATCACTCTTGTTCGGACACTAAAGCGGAGATCGATGCAAGTGAGCCAAGGTTATGTATACTCCACGCGGATTGCGTGAGTTGTACCATTCCGAGGACATGCAAATATGTAAAAGTCCGAACGTTCAGCACCAACACCACCGAGAACCTGAAGCTGGCATATCGACTGAGAAACCCT